>MIQA02023636.1:0-48285 GCA_001887855.2 Sclerospora graminicola
CCACCAGACTGTCTGACTCTGCGGTTGTATCATTAGATACAGCCGGGTTACTCACAGGGTGATCAGATCCTGTGAGACCGCCGTAGTCGATCGACAGGTTAACCCAGTCGATCGTTGGTTGGACATCCAAGGGATGCCCAAAATTACATCGAACTTGTCGTCAAGATCGAGGACGATGTATTCGTCCTCGAACGACAGTTCTTCTGACTCGTAGCGTGTGCGAATCACACGCTTTGGTATAGTCACGGTTGCACCTGATGCTTGGACATCCAAGGGATGCCCAAAATTACATCGAACTTGTCGTCAAGATCGAGGACGATGTATTCGTCCTCGAACGACAGTTCGTCTAACTCGAAGCGTGTGCGATCACACGCTTTGGTATGTCACGGTTGCACCTGTGCTAACCGACTACAAACATGCTTCGTGGAGATTCAATCTCCACAATGTCAACGACGTTAAAACCTCATTCTACGAAATTGTTTGACGCTCCTGTGTCAACAGAGCCCGCATGGGGACATCGTTTCCATGCGGCTTAACCTCCAGGGTGATGAGAGGTTTCTCTTCACCCTGCACATGCTGACAGGACATAGTCCCGTCTGGGGCTATTGTCCTCACATGCCCGATGTCGGCATGTGAGATAACCCGTCCAGTAGGGCGCCCCGCCCCTACTGGTTGTTGACGTTTTTTGCATCAACAGAGGGTTGTCCCTGTTGATGTCGCTTACCAGCGGACTGTCCAGTCCGCTGACTGCGGGGCGCCGGACGCGGCGCCATGCATTCATGGGCGTAATGGCCCATCTTCGCGCATCTGTTGCAGCGAAGGAACTTCTTGTTCTTCGGTTGCCTCGGTGCCGAGGCAACTGCAACCGATAGGTCCATAGGTTCTGGACCTCCTCCGCCCGCGCCCTGGCGCGGGTGTTGGTGTCTCGGGACGAAGTGTGAACTTCGTCTCGATGGGAAGTTATTAGTATTAACATGCTGCATTGGCGGCATGTTAAAGTCGAAAGTCGCTTGCGCTTTTCGACTAACCCCAGCATGCGCTGCTGATGAACGCATGCTGAATTCCTCCCGGATGCTTTGGTCAATAGCATCCCTCAGAGTCTTTGGGGGGACCCGATAAAGACTCTGTTTGATGGGACCGTCATTCAGTCCCTTCATGAAGGCGGTGACCTGCATGGCAGGGGGCACCGGCTCGTATACAATATTTGATAACAAATATTGTATTTCTGGGCGTACGCATGTAGGCTCAGCTTGCCCTGCCTGAGTTCCATGAACTCTTCACGGCAGCTAAGCTCCATTTCTGGAGCTTCGAAGTTGAGCTTCAGCTCAGCTTTTAAATCCTGATACGTCAGGAACGCAGATCCATCAGTGGATCTGCGGCTCATCGCCCATGCCCTGGCGCAACCGCCTAGACATGTAGCGGCGAAAAAGGATTGTGAACGCGGGTCCACAATCTTTTGCGCAGTGAGGGCATCTTCCACCTCTGCGAACCACCTACGAAGGGGTTCACCCCCTTCGCCAGTAAAGGGTGGAATCCGCGCCTTTACACTTCAACGCTCGCACTAGGTGCGGGCGCTGCTGTTGCTGCTGATGTTTGGGAGCGCAATATTGCGTTGCGTACCTGAGGATCAACATACATCCTCTTGAAACGGGTAACCGTCTCTAAGGTTGCGCACCTGAGGATCAACATACATCCTCTTGAAACGGGTAACCGTCGCTAAGGGGTTTTATCACGGAGGAGGGTGATAACTTCGGGTCCTATGGTCCGAATCATCTCGATCACAGTGGTCACAGAACTCTGTGACAAGTTAGGGAAGTTTTCCCCAACTAAATCTTGCGCGAGCTGACGCTCACGCTCACAGTCGCTGGCTGTTGCCATGACAGCCAGCGGCTCTTAAACCTTCGCTCCGCTAGTTAACTAGCGGAACACGTCAACAGTGGCGTTTAGACGGACCACAAAGTGCTACCCGGTGTAACAGGGCAACTGTTACGCGGCTTACACTGTCAAATTGCAGTGAGGAAGCGTGCAATTGAGTAGGACCAAATGTAAATTTGGTCCTCCTTAGTTTACCTTAGATAAACTTTAACAAAGAACTAATTAATTTATTAATTAATCTCACTTCGTATCTTAATAATATATATACTTAAGGTTACTTGTGCGATAGAAGGTAAGTTTAAGAGTGAATATATTATGAGTGTTTAGAGTTAGTAACTATAATTAAATCTAAACTAATCATTCAAACATGTAGTATAAAGCTGGTCTGAATGATATTTCTATCATTAGATTACTTGTTATATTCGATAACGATATCAGAATCTGTTCTCAAAGTGGATTATAACAACTTATAATCCAATATTCACATTTCAGACATTAAGTATGAAATTGAACTGTGATATTTCTACTTAAATATCACTTATGTAATGGCACCCCATTACAGGTGGGACATGCCGGTTCAACGTTGGGATGACGTAGGTAATAACGGGCTATCGTGAAAACGTTGAGAGAGCAGTGGATCGGCCAAGTATCTCGATGCCAGACCGGGTTCAATCTAAAGTCTGACCGGTTAATACATTTGTAACGGAGCAGTTTTATAGATGGTTCGTTATACGGGTTACAATGGAGCATGATTATTGGAGTTGATTATCAGTGGTCTAAGTGGTTCAATTGACACGGGAAGTGGGACTCGGTGTACTGACTAAAGGAGCCAGACCACTCTTAAGATATGAAGATTAAGCGCATAAAGAAGCTCCTATGTATAAGACAGTGAGTTCTATGCGATATATGCGCCGAAGAAAGTTGCGAAGATCAACAAACCGACTCTGATCGACGCATCAAAGTATCAAACCGAGTCCGACACCAAGAGAATGACCGATCTCGAACCAATCTCTCAACTTTAATGTATGCTGTAGGCAGAATATAGGTTTGGACCAGCAAAGGAAGCTGATTCCGATCTGGTTCTGAGCTAGTTCGAAGTGATATTGAGGTGATTCTGAGCTGGTTCCGACATGGTCCCGAGCCGATCCTGAGCTGGTCCGGGTCGGTCCCGAATCGGCTTCCAGGTGCTGAAGTATAAGGGATCTAGTCAAGTTCAGTGATATAGAAAATCCCAAGAGGCCGATTCTAAGCTGGTTTCAAGCCGATACCTGAAGATGGGGTTGGTTGAAGATCAGTCGAGAATCGGGTCAGGATCAGTTGAAGATCGGTCTAAAGTGGTACGGATCAGGTTGAAAAGAGTTGAAGATTGGTCTATGGTGGTACCAAGACAACTTTGTGACAAGATGGTCAAGACTGAAGTATGAGGTGGGTCATATTGATTGGTGAATGGTACATTAGGCATTAAATATTGCATATATAATAACAGAATTGAAGTTACCCCCTAAGGAAAGACTCGCTCCGCCACGTTTCGGCGGTCATTGGGAACACAGGGTTAACAAAGTCCCCTGTAGCTCAGCTTATTCCCGGATGAGACGCACATAGGCGCACTTTGGCTCACCGGAAGTCCCCCGACGGGATTGTACTGGATGGTTCTATTCAAGACAACTTTGTGACAAGATGGCCAAGACTGAAGTATGAGGTAGTTCAGATAGGTTGGTGTATGGTACATTATGTATTAGATATTCCATGTATAATAAACACATCCTCCGACCTGATTCGGAACATTTTCCTCATCTAGAGTCTACTTGAGTGAGTGCAACTATCGAAAACCAATGGGTACACAAGGTGAGATGTAATTTAATTTGGATTTATCGTGCGATCCTCCCGGTCAGAAGACCGGGAGGATCGGATCAGTCATCATAGTGATGATTCATTCGATCCTGACGCTGATCAGGATCAACGGAGTACCCTCTCCGATAATTGGTCGTCCGGGCCAGTGGGAATCCGGATTCCACCCAAGACTTCGGTCATGGATTTGGAAATCAGCTTCACCACAATGGTGTGCGTGCCCGGATCACTTGGTGACTCGGGATATCACCGTGATTTCTCGGATGATAAGAAAGATGAAAAAATCAAAGTGGGGGAAACTTTTACGGGTACGGCGTATCGCCTCTGATGCTGCCCAAGTTTAAAGGAAGCGATGGTCAACCTGGTCCGGTTGAGTTCCAGGTCGAAATTAAAGATGAAACAACTCGCCACAAGGCTCCGACCGGAGCCGACCTGGTTATAATAAAATCAACAATAATCTGGGAAAGGATCGAGGTGCCAACCTCGATCCTATGCATAAGAAAAAGGTTGGAAAAGATATAAAACGTGGGGGCGGATCGATATGATCCATCTAAAACATATGTGAAACCTACATCGAAAATGTTTGAAGAAGATGAAGAGAAGACCGAACCAGCTGAAAAAACGAAGTTAAAGATGTCGAACGCTTGTTTTATCTTCGTGAGTTTCACAAATTCCTGGCAAACAACCGAGTGATGAGAATCACAAACCTAAGATCATTGGGAAGCTGGAAGGTTGAGCAACTAGGCAGGTTATCTCCGATAGCCAGCTTGATCTGATCAGAAACCTTCTGTCCCAGATCGGTGAAGACGGTTTCACTACTGGTGCGATCGACGCGAATAAGTTGTTCGATCTAGACCAAGAAGTGCTTAAAGAAGCCATGATAACGTTATACGATGACGTGGCTTCGTTGCTTGGGGCGAATCCCGTGGACCAATCACCGCCGATCGATCTTTCACACCGATCAAAGTTGGTTCAATATTCTATGAATGTTGAATCGATTTATGAATCATCTCCGTCTGGAGCGGATTCTACCGATTCTTCGGTCGGAGTGACTCGTATGACATTGGGCCAAAGGGAATCAGGCAGACTAACTCCAAAACCGAGTCGCAGAGCAGGAAGAGAAAACCCGAACCGGGTCGAGTCGGGTCAGAAGACTGTTTCAAAGATGCCCAAGAAACTGAACAAAACAACCCGACCCTCAATAATAAATTCACTGGCGTACCTGAAGTTCCGAAAGTAATGCAAACTAATTTTACGTCTATGATGAACTGATTCGTGAGAGAACAACATGGATTGCACCAGTCCGAAACGGTCCAGGGGCAACCAAGGCCGAATATGGATCGATCAACGGCTAAACCTGTTTAAACCCTGTGGAAGTGGACATGGAATCTGTTCAATCAGCCGGAATTGTCCGATCTATATGTCGAACCAGTCTTCAAGATCGATTGAATAAATCACCCCCACCCAGTGATCTGGATATGGAATCAAACGGGAAAATCAGTCATTACTTCGATCCGGACGATTTGGACATGGAGATGCCTCGCAAGGCAAATATGGCCTCGGCACAGTCTTCTGATAGTGATTCCGAAACGATCACTCGAGTCCGGATGTCGGCAATCTCTGAGTTGAAAGACTTTACTGGCAAGGACACGGATAAGGATCATGCGAGAGCCTGGTTCAGCTGGATGAATTCAGCCGTTTAAAGAGACAAGACGCCAGAAGGGAAAATATGCCTGTTTTTTGCTAGTTTGATGAACGGTCTGGTCAAAACCTGGCTCAAACAGTTGAGTCGGGGAGTACGATTGAAGTGGCCTCAACCGTGTGGTGAATTTGAGGAACAATTTGCAACTCAGGAGTATCAGTCGCGAGACAATACTATCACATGAAGAAAAGATCTGATGATACACCGATCGAATATCTACATCGGTTGAATGTTGCTGGTTTAAAAGCCAAGATGCCGATCAAAGACCAACGATATGCGAATGTGGCTCGTGAACACGTCGAACATTTTATCGTTACTTTGGATAACCGTGATCTTGCTGGTCAACTGACCCTACTGCGCCTACGTAACGCTGAAGAGCTGGAACTGACCTTACGAACGTCTCAACGAGCTTAAAGTCGAGAGCCCAAGGTCGAGATAGGATCGAATCGATACCGATCGAAACCGCATCCGGACCAGGTAAAGACGCCAGCGGCCAGACCAGCAAGAGCGATCCGGATTTTCATGAAAGAATCGGATAGTTCCAGTTCTGGAGAAGAAAGTTGCTGGTCAAGTTTCAGCTCAGGCGAAGAACAATATCGCCATATCTTCACGGCGAAATCGGTACTCTGCCCGTGATCATCGACTAACAGCATTGATGGACGGAAATCAGGCGAAAACCAGCCTGATTCGAACCGATCTCGCACGAAATGTGTTCATTGTGGGTCAACTAAGCATGGCGACCGTGAATATTGGAAGAGAATCACATGCGTAAAATGTGATCGTAATGGTCATCCCTCCGATTATTGTTTCTTCGTGTGCAAGTCTTGTGGAAAGATTCACGTACCGGTTCCTGCCCGATTGAAGATTTTTTAATCAGATGCGCATGTGGTACGTGCCGACCAAACATGCCGGTATGCTTTCACCGGACGTCGAGAAAATGTTAAACTAGATCGCTCGCCAGGTTGGAATCTGGTTCGAATCGAGCGGTCTACGTTCAGCATTTATGCATACGTCGGTAGCAGAAATAAGTGTGAGATAATAAGAACCGACAATACATGTTCTATTTCAAATTGCGCCGATCGATGTCCGATCCACAGTCTCAGAGTGGACGAATATTCCCGATCAAATGTGATCATGGAGTTGGACCTACGGCCTGTTTAATGTCGAGGATACTGGAATTATCACTCTCCTGACAAGTGGTTCAAGCAAGCAAAAGCCAATAGAAAAATCATTAATGAAAAAGCACTATTCTATTTGACTCTTTTTTGTCAAGTAAAATGCTATCATTGCGAGCTGGATCTGCAAGAAACAAGGCGGCGTGTCATTGTCAACAATGGAAGCGGAGTATTATGCAGCTTCTAAGGCGGAGATGGATATGCAAGGACACTACGAGATTTTGAACGAAATCGGATTGCAAGCCACAAAACCAGCGAAGACTTCTATCGACAATCAAGCAGCAATCAAGGCAATTTCGGAAAATGTGGCATTTTTTAAACTGAAACACATTGACATAAGATTGAATTACCTAGTTTCGAAACCAGACAAAGGAGATATTGAACCCAAATATTGCGCTACCAATGGAATGATTGTTGACAAAAGCTCTACCATATCCAAGATTTTGTCACTTGCGTGAAGATACCTGATCACGGCAACATCATGGGATGTTTTATGTGACAAGGTCGGGCGACTTCTTGTTACCTGCGAACGTTGAAATTAATCGATCAGCGTGGTCAACAGTTTCTGGGGTCAACCCAAGGTCGCCTTTTTGGGTTATAATGTGTCGATCCAGGGGTTGGAGGCGAATCCGAAAGATCTGGGAGCACTTAGCAATTTTCCGATTCCTCGATCGCCAAAGGTCATGCCGTCTTTTGTCGGCCCCCTTCAATTACTATAGCCAATTTACTGAATATTTTTCGATTTATGCTGCTAAATTGTATTTATTGAAAGAGGTGGATTACCACAGGCTGCGAGAACGTGATCGACTGGAAAATCACCGATTGGAGCTGTGATGGAGCCGATTTCCAAATACAGGACGGAAGTCTTGGGTGGAATCCGGATACCCACTGACCCGGACGACCAACTATCGGAGGGGGTACTCCGTTGGTCCTGATCGCCATCAGAATCGTATGAATCACCACTATGGTGACTGATCCGACCCTCCTGGTCATCCGACCGTTCATCATGTGCGATAGAATCCATACTTAACTTCATCTCACCTTGTGTACCCATTGATCGGGGGTGGTTACACTCACTCCGGTGGACTCGGTGACGAAAACGATGACCTTGATAAGGTCGGAGAGGATGACCTTCTCGAGACGGGGTTGTCCTCGGGAGGAAATCTTCACCGAAGAACGGGTTGGGGTCGATACTTAATCAGTATCTAGGCACTGATCGGGAAAGTTCGTCCGATCAGGCCAGCCAATGCGAGAGAGATAATAAGAAACCAAGAAAACGCGATCAAACCACGATCTTCCACAGTAATCCACAAACGTTATCTCCACAAAACCTTTCCAATAATAAACGTGTTCCAAACACGTGCGCGTGGGGGTAAGGTTTGAAAAACCTAAACAAAAATCGGGTGCCTGTCAAAATGCGTCTAAGCGCGTTTTAACCGGGAATTAAGTTGAGCTACAGGGGCATAGTTAACCCTGTGCTCCCAATGACCGCGACAAGTGGCGGAGCGACTCTTTGCTTAGGGGGTAAAATCATAACCTGTTATAATATATGCAATGTCCTATACCTAGTGTACCGTACACCAACTCATGTGCCTGCCTCATACTTCGATCCTGTTCGCTTCGTCGCACTGTTGCGTAATACCACCTTATCCATCTTTGTTGCACCTTCAAACTGAACCGTACCACTTCTGGACCGATTATGGTCAAACTCTATGGTGATCTTTAATCATCCTAATCTCTTGATAAACAGCCTGGAACCAGCTTGAGATCTGCCTCTCAGATACAGTTCGTCCCATATCCAACCCGGCTTAACTGAAAACTCCATCTCTCTTCACACCTGGAAGTCAACGCGGAATTTTTTTACCGCATCCAATGCCTTGATGTCCGCCTTCCAAACTTACGTGATAGTGGTGGAGGATGTCCCTTTGCAAGGTAGTTGGTATGACAACCGGGCGGATTTATCCCTCTCGATTTTGGGCTGGCCAGCATCTCGGTAGAAAAACAACAACCCGTTCTCATCCCCTTCGTAATCTAGCTTATAGCACTCCTTGGCTTGTTCGGCACTTAGTTTCTCCACTTCCTCTTTCAAGTATGCTTTGATATCCACTATCCACTCCTCTTCATCTTGCGCTTGGAGGATCCGTTCTGCCCGCAACTGTTGCACTATCCCTTCGCCCATTGCTTCCGGAGATGGTGAGCCAGCGGCCAGAGAACGGCGCTTTTGCAACCGGGTGACGGCGCTCACCCGGGTTACCTCCTCAATGTTGGCCGGATGGATAAGTAGGGCAGCCGATTGATCTCTGCCAGATCTGATAACAAGCCTGGATCAGAAGCCGTGACCCCTAAATGGTCACGCATAGCCAGCGTGGCCAGGTGATCCGCACTCTTATTTCAGTCCCGTTTGACATGTAACAACTCATGTTCTGGCCATTTCCGCAGGGCGGACATAACAAGAACATTCAAAAGTCTTAGTCGGGGGGCCTTGCAGTCTATTTCTCCCGTGATTTGCCGGATCACCAGATTGAAATCACCGGATATGATGATCCGCCCCTGCGTCCAGCCAGTCAGCAGATCTAGACAAAGCAGCAAATCCTCGGTATTCTGCCTCATTTACCGTTATGCCAGGCGTGAAATCAGAAGAAGCCGCGGCCACTTTCCACTTGGGCAGCTCCCATAGGATATCACTATTGGCGCCAACTCCCTTTTTTACGCTTGCTGACCCGTCACAGCTTTGAACCATCAGTTCTTCTGTCGGTCCCACTGTTGGTGGTGGTAATATGATGGATTGTCGCGGCTGTTTCCCAGGCGCTATGGCTATCAGCGCTTCCTCCACTTCTGCCCTTGGGAAAGTGCTGGCTAACGTGCCCAGTATCTCCTCTTCTCCTTTGGTACACTTGATTACTTGGAGAGACCACTGAGACAGCAGAGCAGCCCATCTACCCAGCCGACCGTCAATTCCATTTGCCGTCAGAAGCCATGACAGGGTCGATCGTCTGGATAGCACCTTGATAGGCGGAGCTACCAGCATAGTATAGCACACATCCAGGATCCGTAATAAGGCCAAAACTTCTTTATCCACTAGCCCATAGTTAACTTCATTAGCCTTCAGAGTCCGGCTGGTGAACGTCACAGGACAATACACTCCGTCATGATCCTGCTCAAGGGCAGCAGAGATAGCCCACTTGTTAGCATAGATGATGACCACAGGAACCTTATTAACATCGAAATGCTTCAGGACTGGTGTGGTCGCGATCTTTGCTTTCAGCATGCTAAAGGCTACCATCGCCCGGGTCATGTGATCATCCGGCCGGCCGCACGGGAATTGGGCAACCGGCTGCCTGTCTGGATAGACAAGGGCGGTATCCATTGGCCGAAATAGTTGACAAGGGTGGCATCTCATTGGCCGAAATAGTTGACAAGGGTGGAATCTCATTGGACGAAATAGTTGACACGGACGACATCTCATTGGTGGAGGTAGTTGACCCGGGCGGCATATCATTGGCTGATATTGCTGGCTCGGTTCGCACTTCCCCTTGCCTATCCTGCTCTCTCAGCTTGTGGTAATCCACCTCCCGTAACTCACCCAAAACAGCAGCATGAACCGCGAAATCCTCAATGAACCGACTGTAGTAATTCAGGCTGCCCAAAAAAGATTGCATGGCCTTTAGAGACCGCGGGAAAGGCAGATTACTCAAAGACTCCAAATCCTTCGGATTAGGTTCCAATCCGGCAATCGAAACCTGATGACCCAAATAGGTCACCTTAGTCTTTCCCCAGAAACTTTTAACCACACTAATCGAAAGATTCCACTTTTCACACGTAATCATCAACTTCTCCACTTTGTCACACAGTAAATTCCAGGTAGTTGCCGTAACGAGAATGTCATCAATGTAAGACCGCCGCCCCAAAACTGAAGGTTTTGGGTCGGGGTCCGGGTCACCTTCGGCGAACACGTCACCGACCAGAGCAGGATCTTGATCCGCCTTGATCTTGAAGTGTCCATACAACGCGTTATCTATCAGCCGTTGGTAAATCTGCGGAGCATTCTTTAGGCCGAACGGCATCCGGTTCCACTCGAACTACCCGAAGGGCGTCACGAGCGTAGAGATCTCCCGTGCACAATCGGTCATAGAGACCACCCAGACCCACTGGCCATGTCCAGTGAGCAATACCACAAAACTTATCCAAATCCTCCAGCAGGTCGTTTATCAACGGCATCGGGTAACGATTAGATTAGTCAGCCGGTTCACTAGCCGGTAGTCGATACACAGCCTTATATCCACCCCATTCTTCTTAATAATGATTACAATGGGCGAAACCCATGGCGAGGTGGACGGCTGAATTATCTTGGTGGTCAGCAATCCCTTGATAAAATCCGACAGCTTTTCCCGATACTGGGGGGAGACTCTCCGGCATCTTTGCGCCACCTGCTTGGCGCTTCCCACATTAACGTCGCATACCGCCTCATGGGCGGCTGGAGGCAGTGTATTTCCAGGACCGATCAGCAGATGTTTCCTTTTCCATATGATATCCTTCAGCCTGCTGATCTCTTCCGGGGTATTCTCCTCTGGGTCTCCAACCTGTAGGTCATCGATAGTGACTGCTGGTGGACAGGGGGTTACCTCAGGTAGCACCGCCATCTGATCCTCCATGCCACCAACATATAGTTCGCCCCCTTTATGAATGCAGACTTGGTCATCTTCGACTATTTCCGAATCCTGATCGGCCGGACTGGTCGATCCGCCTCCGGCTAATTCCGAACCCTGATCGGCCGGATCGGTTGATCCGGTATCATCTTGCTCATCAAGCCGTCCGTCATCGGACGTGACCGCACATTTGACTCTACTTTGTCTTCTCTTCTGATCCTGCCGTTCGTCCGTCTTCGACGGAGTGGACAAGACCAGTTCAGCGATTGGGACAGGATCTCGGTCAGTACGTTCAATCCGGATCCGGCGATGGCCGGCTCCGCGTCAATATTCTAGAAGGAGTCCGGTTCTCTGGTTTAGCCACCAATGGAGTCCGGTCTTCCTCCATCACTTCATCTTCGCTGACCAAATCGGTAGTTGCCTGAAAGGTCGGTTTTTGCCACTCGATATAGCGTCTTGAGCCAATTGTGACAAAACCCAGCCGGTGGGGCACTTTGTCCTCGGTCAGCCACATTCCAATTATCACGTCTTCATGCTAGGTGAGGGTCCTTTCCGAGATGTTGGTCACACTTGTGTAATTGAGGTGTACTTCACCTTTGAGAAACGATGGCAGCCAGCAATCGCCCCTATAACTTACGCCGTCTGTCGTGTGGTCGTACCATTACTTCCACCGCTCTTCCCACTGGCACCGTTACAAACTGATATGACTTGAGGAACTGGACGTGGGCACCATATAAGGACCACAGGCCAGCCAGCTGGATCTGCACTTCATACGGCAACGTCAATGTCCCATGAGATAGATCCAGCCGTATGCCGGCTGGGACCATAAAGTCCATCCCCAGAATTGCATCCTGCCCGGCTAGCATACCCACCCAGGCGGTAAAGTAGTACACCTAAGACCTGGCCAGCGTCATCTTAACTCTTGTTCTTCCTTGGGTCATGTACGAACTTTCTCCAATGACGATACATTCCTGCTGCTTCGTCTCGTCAATTTCACACCCCACCTTACGAGCAAAGGTGTGTCAACGATAGACACTTCTGCGCCAGAGTCAAACAGCATGGTGGCCTTCTGGTTATTAATTTTACCATCGGCCTTGGCTTGCTTGAACCTCTTATCCGGCGAATGGTATTTGCAATAACCTCGCGATTCACCGGGCAATAATTCAATTCCATAACCACTTCAGATCAAGAATATTTGTCCGTTCGTATACTGATCACCAGGAAAGGGTCAGCCGTGCTGCCCGGGGATCGGGTGACGTAATCATCAAACTTACATGTATTGTCGGTTACGCTTTACTTTGCTTCTTGATTATCATCCTTACCGACATAGGCATATATACTAATACTAAACCGCTCGGCTCGAACCAGATTCCAATCTGGCGAGCGATCTAGTTTAACATCTTTTCCACCCCAGGCGGCTACATTCCAGCATGCTTGGTCGGGACGTATCTTCATCTGGTTGTAGAATTCTTCACAGTCCCGCCTCGTGCACTTCCCCGCAAGTCTTGCAAGAGAACAAACACTGTTCCGCCGGATGTCCCTTCCTCTCGCACTTCTTGCAGGTCAGCCGCTTCCAACAGCTCCGGTCGTCATGCTTGATGGACCGACAGTGGGTACATTTCCGTCTGGGGTAATCATGGTCAGTTCGAGCAACAAAAAACTTCTGTTGGCTGGATCCTCCTGGCAACCTGGATGACTGACTGGCTTCCGCCGAGAACAGGTACCGGTACTGCTCCTCCTCAGACTCGCCCCCAGACCTTGGTACTCCTCCATCGAGCTAGTCGCATCCGACTCTCGGGCAACCATGCGGACGGCTCGGGCCGTCCTGGTAGATGGCGGCCGGCTTCCTTGATCCGAGTTAAAACGGGACTTGAACCGGCCGGTTCCAACTGCCGCCTTGGGGCCTTGCTTCTCCGCTCTTAGGTAGATGCACAGCGTCAATATCAGCTCCGTGGTGTTCTTCAATCGCAGTAACGCCAGCTGGTCCGCCAGCTCCCGATCGTCCAACGTGCTGATAAAATGTTCATGTTCCCGAGCGGCTTCCGACCGGCTGACATCTTCTTTAACCGGTATATTCGCCCTCATGCCAGCGACATTTAGACGATGGAGGTATTCCAGAGGGGTCTCGTCCGCCCGCTTCTTGGTGTGGAAATATTGGTACGCTACCGACATTCCCGATCCGCAGTGTTGCTCACCGAAAGCTTCAAACAGTTCCTTCCAATCGTGTCGGACTTCCCGGCTGAGCGGTTGGATCCAGTTTTTAGCCGGACCCTTCTTCAAGTCTCCGAAGATCAGGCACTTATCATACCCCGGCGTCCGGTCTCTGAGAAATGCCGACTTCGTCTTGCTCAGCCATCCTCGGGCTTGGTCATCGTCCATGTCCCGTCCAGTGAAATCCTTTAGCTCGGATGTGGCTGATATCCGCACCCTCGTAATCGCCCCTGAGTCCGGATCAAACGCTTGGGCTGATGCCACATTGGCTTGGCGAGCCATCCTCAGGTCCAAGTCATCCGGATCGTAGTGGCACATGGCCGACTTGACGGATTCCATATCCACGTCGCTAAGAGACAACTTCCTATTCGTCGACCGCCGTCCGGTTCGGTGACCAGTCTGGCGGCTTGGCGGGACGGCTCGGGGCTCACTCTGCTTGGACCGCACTGACTCTATGTCTTCGTTGATCGGCTCCCTCGCATAGTACTGAACTGGATCGGGCGCCCGACTCCCACGACGAGCCGGCTGGCCTGGTGACCCTGGACAGCCGCGGCTGGCACCAACCGACGCTCCTCTTCAAAGTATCGCTCCATCATCGCCGAAAACATGTAATGAAGGTGATCCGGCACTTGAGGGCTCGCCTGAGGGTCTACTCGCGGGGCGACTTGGGAGCGGCCGGGCTGCCAGATCGACATTCCTTTTTGATCCGCCCGTCCGCATCTTTGTCCTTCGGCTCTGGGTCCGCCGTCGCCGTCCGGGTCTGTACGCTGTACTGACTGGCTTTCTTCTGCTCGGGTGTATCCGGATCTTCATATCCTCCAAACCTCATGGCCGTCACCACACGGGCTGCTCCCCTTGGGCCAAGCTTCCTACGGGTAATACCTACCGATAAGTCGGTTGAATCCGCTTCCGAAGGGGCAGACTCGTACTGAGAAGAACCCGAGTGTATTCCGCCCGGTCTGCTTGCTGCCGGCGGCGAGGGCGGCGCCATTCCCGTTGTTGCTGTCGTCTTCTTTGATGGAGAGCAGCCCATTAGCGGTACCAAGCGGTCGTGCAGTGCGCAGGATGCCTCTTTCAACCTGTCTACCTTCAGATCAAAAAACTCGTTCGGATCAAACACGCAGATGTTAATGCCGGCTTGTTTGAGTTGATCGAATAGTCTCTAATAAGGGACACATGGCCGTCTGAGAGGGATGGAGGAGAGACGGGACCTTTTAAACCGCCTAGGATTTTCGGCCGTGTTATCTTCAGGACCTTATCCGTCCGCAAGAACTGCCCCAACTCGTGAAGATGGCGGGCACGCTCCAGATCGGTATCCGTAACCTTTTGTGATAGGCCGTCCAGTTTTTCTTCTTCTTCTTCGAAACGAGGCCTATCTTTGCGGGTTGGATAATCCGATTCCTGCCAATTCGGTCGTTTTAGGGGTAGGTGATCCGGATAGTGAATTGATCCTGATCCGGCCAGCTTCCCACTCCGGTCGTATCCGACTTCCGATTATTCTTTCTTAATTTTTCTTCTTTGATATCCATAAAATATGATTTGTTTGTTAGGATCATGGTCGAAACCATTATACTTTCTCGGACTATGGTGACTTGCACCATAATCCGATCCGGCTCCAGCGGGGGCATAGCGGCCGGTACTACAGTAAATAGTACCATAATCCGGTCCAGTACCGTAATCCGATACAGTACCGTGATCCGGCCCAGCCGGAGCCTCTAGGGGAGTAACTTCTTCTTTAATGTCGACCTCGAACTCCCCCAATCCGACTCGACCATCACATCCTTCCTTTTCAGAAGCATTGGGGGCGACATGCCTTCCCCCAATGCATCCGACACAACATCTTCAACAAATTTGACATGATTAGGTCTTTCGCCCACTCGGGACTCGCGGTGATATCCAGGGTCACCAAGAGATCCGGGCACGCGCACCATTGTGGTGTAGTCGCTCTCAGAAATTTCTTCCTGAGATGCGAACACCCCCGGGGGGGCCAGATGACTGACTGTCGGAGGGGGTACTCCGTCCATCCGAGTCATGATCCGATCCGGCATCCGGCCGGCTGGATCGGTCACTTCCATCACCTTGGTCGTGACGACTTGGATGATCCATGTTCGAAAAGCTCACCTTGTGTACCTGTCAGCACTGGCGGTTGCGCTCTCTTGATAGACCCTAGGGCGAAAAGTGAAAAGTCCGTCGAATAAGGAGACGAGGGTTAGGACTAGGTTGAATACGTCTCATTATACTTACAATCCAACAAACTTGGTTGGCCCCGGGATCGAACCCGGGACCTGCTGGTCCGAAAGTGAGCAGTATACCACTCGACCACGGTCGGGTCTGAGGGTTAGGACTAGGGGTAGCTCCTGGGCGGAATTCTTCACCGGGGAGCTCGATTGACAATATACTTAAAGTTTGTATACTGGGGGCCTGGACCGAGAATAGTCGATCGGCCAGCTAAACCAATGATAATAATGGGGTAAATCCAAACGTGTACGCAATAGGGAATCCAAATGTAACTCCACAATATTCCACAGTAGGCCAAAACGTTACCACACTTTCCAATACTAGATATAACTCAAAACACGGGCGACTTGAGGTGAGTATACACAACGCAGCGACTCCCGGTCAGGGGGCATCCGGTGGGTTACTTTAACCTTACCCGGGCAAACCAATAACAGCAAGAGGGGACCCTCTGTCATGAACCAATGAAAGCGACTTGTGTCTAAGAAAGCGAAACGTATACTGATTTTTATCCCTGTCCAATACTCCCTTTTGTGTAACCTACCCCAAATAGCCCGGCTGCATAGTTATGTGTCTTACCTGAAGGGGTCCAGTTAGCTTCATCCAGATGCCCTTTTGTGTACTGTACACCAGACCCAGCCGGATCGACCGGATGCTCTTTTAGGTACCGTACACCAAACCCAGCCGGATCGGCCGGATGGCCATCCATCTAAGCTCGCTTGACCACCGGCGTTAGCACCTCCTTGGCAACTCCACGTCTAACCCTGACACCTCATCCGTCTTCCACAATGCTCAACCGTCTTCAGCCTTCAGACCATCCATTCCTCAGTTATCCACCATCGACATCCATCCGATCTACCTCCGGTTAGCCCGGGTACAAGTCCCTTTATATCACGCCTTCCTGGCTCGACTCCGTGCCTGGCAACCTTCTGCCGCCAGAGAATACATCCAGCGGCCAGTAGACTACGTCCCAAGTCGGCCGGTCCGGGCATCCAGCTAGGGCCAACATTTCCACCAATCAGGTGGGTGCGTTCACTTCCCATTAGTCCGTTAATTTCCAAGTCACTTCACCACACTACATTCTTGCATCGAGATAATTAGTTCCATGTTTTCGCATTGCTGAATAGTGAATGCTTTCATCTTTTTCCACGCTAGAAAAGTCATTCGCATGATCTGGACCCGCAACGTCGAGACGATGCGGTTCATCATCATCATATCAGCTTTTGCTCTCACGGCACCAGCTTGTTTGAACGCCCCCTCAACTTTAGATGCAACACGATCGGACCTTGCAAAGCTTAGAATCCGCTCGGCTAACTACAAGGCGTAATAATGTCAGCGATTGTTTAAACATGCGTCATGAAACTACGCGGCATTACCTCGTGAGATCCAATCTTGGGATCAATGCTAAGAGTAATTTCGATCAGGTATTGAAGTCGTGGCACGTTGCTCATGCGAGCACGTCCACAGAATTTACAGCGAAGCACCCACTGGAGGTTTTTTGAGCTGCAAAAGCCACAGGAAACAGGATTACCACTCACAGTCGTTGAGTTCTTAAGCTCACTAGGAGGTGTTTGAGTCGCTGAAAAAACGACACGCGGTGTCATGCCACGACGATCCACGTGACCGTTTATCATGGTACCGCCATCTTGATAAACTGTAGGACCTGTCAAGGACGAGAAATGCTGAGCTTGGTGTTGACGATCAGCTGCTTCATGAGCAAGGGCATGATCTCCGCTACTTTCATTGTCGCTATCATATTTGGCATCGTTCTGCACACTCTTAAAGCTCTGTTTTGGCGGGGACATCACAAGATACTTGGACTTGCGATGGGATTTCAGCGGAAGAGCTAAAGAAGATGGATCGATAGTATTGAGGTGTTTATCGATAAGGTCCATATTCCTTACAAGAGCATGAACACGCGTCAAAGGAGCAATTGAAGATGCTGTGCCAATGAATAAGGAGGGCACAAGCCGACGTTCTTGAGCTGATCGTGCAACGTTTCCTGGTCCTTGAAGACTTTGCCGAGCCTTGGAGGCTCTAAAACATTCTTGTTCTTGGACGATAAAGTCGACATTTCGTCAAGTAGACGTCACATCATTTTATTTTAATAGAAATGCTGCATCCATTTTTTGTTAATGGGGGTCAACGTATCAATTCGAGGGGGTCAGAATAATGTTTCCTTATTAAAAAAGCAAAAAATAGTGTGACCCATAGTATTTGCGCAGCCACACTATTTTCCCACCCACTTTTTACTGTACGGTACAGTCACACCTCCTTATGTGGCGCACTCACGAGCCAAGGAAATTCGAGGGGTCCAGGTATAGAAACGCCATCTATGGGGTGGGGGTGAGATACGGTACTACTTGGTGTCTTTTTCTCGAAAAAAGTGTGCTGGAACTTGGAACATGTCGTCTTATTTCTTCACGTGTGCATTAGCTTTAACTTGCTCCCCAATTGCTTGGAGTATTACAGCAAGCCGCAGGCCATGGCGAGAAAGAGCATGGGAAACTGTTTGATTGATTCTTGGGCTCTCGTAGGTAACAAGGAGGTGGCTGAAGAGATTTTGGAGCAAGGGGTGAACAATGATGCCCTGAAGCCGACGCAGAAAGATAAAATCCTGAAGCGAATAATAGCAGGTAGAGCTGGTTGGGTGGCATCTTTCTCGGGCTCACCGCAACAATAGAAGGTGCTTGCGTTGCGAAAGAGGATGCAGCGCTCAGAAAAACACAGGACCACAACGGTAGTATTTACTCCGCGTGGTGGTGCAATGACGTCACTCCATCCTTCAGTCATCCCGGCGGACACGAACCCCATTCGTCCCAATAGAGAACCTACTTTCCTGACTTCGGATCCACTCCATACGCTGACGATGGCATCTAATGCCACTCCACTCGCCCATGGTCGAAACGGAGAAGGTTTCTCCACCGCGTCCAAAGTTCTTCGTAATGATGAGTCATTATTGCTAACGACGCCGTCGCTCCAAACGCGACCCAACCTCAAGTCACAGTCTACATTTCGAAAGCCACCAGCTCGATTTCCATTAGATACGAGTGTTTAGTCTTGGCGTATCTAATTGTGTATGTGCTTATTTAATAGAAGCACTTCGAGTGATTGCTAGCAGTCATGACAATGAAGATGATGATAATGACGACGATGACGATGCGATGTTCGATAGCCAGGCAACGCAAAAAAAACCCGACAAGCCAATCACTCCAGTTGAGGTTTGTAAGCTAGCGTTATTTCTATTCTTACTTTCAGCTGATCGGAACGTGTTGGCACTGATTTGATTTCTGTTCAGGAGAGTGACAATATCACCAGTGCGCCTAGTGCAACGACAGTGAAAACGATGCCTGAGTGAAGAGTGAATGTGGGCGATATTTCCCATATTTTAAAATGGAACCCAGACAAATGTAAAGGATCAAAGGGCTTCTTTTCTGACAGTAAAGACTCCAAACCACAAACAGCAAAGCTTCCGACAAATGATGCACAGCAAAAAAGTAAAAGCACCAGAGTGTTTCAATGACATCAATATTCATGTGGTTGAGTTTTCATTTGAGGTTGTCGAGACGTTCGCCGCGGATGCTACTGGCAGGTTTTCTCGCGGCGCCCCACACGCACCCCAAACTTCGAAGAAATCCAGCTTTTAATTTGTGGATTTTTCTCCACGTGGAGCTGCACTTGCTTCTTTTCGTCCAGCGTAAGTTGTCTGGCGCCCTTGGCTTACTGGTGACCACTTATAAAATGACTCAGGAAAAGAGGGAATTCGCTCCTCCATACAAAAATAAAGTGTGCTGATTCTTGTGGTTTCAGATACAGGATTTGTGCCAGTTAGGGGAGTTCCCATATGGAGGTGTGACTGTACCTACTTTAAGAGGCCTGGATATGGGCTCCTTGCAGAAAATGTTCGCGCCGTACAGTTTCAGCCACTCATCACCGCTCTGGGACATGTATTAAGAATACCGGTATTTGCCAAAATCCCAGCCAACCAAAACCTTGTCATTTCAACGTTGCCAGACATGACTCAGCCCAAATTTAGCGAGAAATTGCTAGACGGAAAGAAACCTTTCGCTGAATGCGATTTCGGGCTGGATCTCCGTCTGTCTAAAGCTGTAGCTAAATTGCGTTTTGTTCATGCGACGCTCGTGCAAATGCATGCAATTCCACTGGCATTAGAGGGAAAAGATTTGCTCGTACGAGCTCGAACAGGTTCGGGAAAAACGGCGGCTTTCGCTCTTCCATTGCTACATAAGATTTTACTCCATAAACAGGATACATGCAATGCTGAGCCAGCCGTATGTGCACTCGTTCTTGTGCCGACGAAAGAATTAGTGGAGCAAGTTCGACGTCATATGATGGAACTCATGTATTATTGTCAACACACAGTGACTTTATTGGCTTTAGGTGGACAAAGTATGAACGCACAACAAGCGCTACTACGTGATATACCCGATGTGATTGTAGCAACACCTGGTCGCCTTGTGGCACACTTGGAAGCTGGTAATCTGACGCTAAAAGAGTCGGTCCAGACAGTCGTAATTGATGAAGCAGACTTGATATTATCGTTTGGATATGGTGAAGATATTCGTACGATTTTTAATGCGCTACCTAAAGCATGCCAGACATTTTGCATGTCAGCAACGTTAAGTCCCGAGCTTGAGAAGCTGAAGCGCTCAGTCCTGCATAATCCTGCTGTCGTAAAACTAGAAGAAGGAGCTACAGATGGGAAACTTCAGCAGTTCTATTTGTCGGTGAAGGCTATTGATAAGGATTTGCTGCTGTATGCGTTGTTGCGACTCGGCGTTGTAAGCGGAAAAGTGATCTTCTTTGTCAACTCAACAGATGCAGCGTACCGGCTTAAGCTTTTCTTTGAGCAGTTCGTTATCAAAAGCGCAGTCCTCAATGCCAAACTACCGCACAGTTCACGCCAGCACATTATTGAAGAGTTCAATCGTGGCATTTTTGACTACCTCATAGCAACGGACGACAGCTTAGAACACGACGAAGCTGAAAGCGAAGATGAAGAAGATAGTGAAGAGGAAGAGGATGCAAAAAAAGATGAAGAAGAGGTAGGCGATGCAGCGGGTTCCAATCCAATAGATGAAGATGAACTAGAAGGAGAAGAAGTAGAAGAAGAAGACAACAGTGAGGGCAGCGATATCGAAGTGGATAACGAGAGCAAAAAAGAGTCGGATGACATTATGGAAAATGAGATGATTAATAACAACGATGATGGGGATGACGACAATTACAAAAAGACGGTGGGTGCCAAGCGCGGACGAGCTGATGATAAAAGCTATGGAGTATCACGCGGTGTTGACTTCCGTGGTGTTAATTTCGTCATCAATGTCGACTTCCCAAAGAGTGTGCGGTCCTACACTCACCGCATCGGACGTACTGCACGTGGCGGTGCCTCGGGTACAGCACTTTCTCTTGTATCCAAAGATGATGCTAAAGAAGAGATTGCGCTTAAACGTGTTCAGACAAAACAACGGGCTGTGCGCTCCGAATCCCATGATGTTATTGCTCAGCCCGCTGAGTTAGCCTTTGATCTCAAAGAAATTGATTGCTTTCGATACCGCGTCGAAGACGTTCGTCGTGCTGTTACTCGTGTGGCCGTCCGTGAGGCTCAGTTAGCTGTTTTAAAGAAAGAGCTGCTAAATTCTGAGCGTCTGGCAGCACACTTCGAGGCAAATCCGCGTGATCTGAACATTCTTGAACATGACAAGATAGTGGGCTCTGCACCAGTGCAGCCACACCTGGCGACTATCCCAGACTACCTTGTGCCAATTGAGCTGCAACCGCCGGCACCAGCACGTATAAAGAAAAAGCATAACAAGCGACAGCGTCTCTCCGACGGCAAGCGTCGCACCTACAATGATCCGTTGCACTCATTCGTGGCTCCTGACACCAGTAACGGCAATCAACACACAATAGATGATCGGATTAGCTATGGAAATACCGGCGTGGGAAAGAGTACTGCTGGCCGACAGAAATGGAAAAAGCAGCACCGCAAGGGTCACATTAATCCCAAAACAATTGCCAAGAAGAAGTTCAAGATGAGCAAGGGCCCGACTCATTAAAAAAAAGTGATTTGAGTTAGCACCGCCGCCTCCTGTTAGGTATCGAATGATTTTGTCGCTGTGGCAACAGATGCAAGTACACAACTTTCATTTAATGCGTTTCCCTACTAAAAGATGCGTAGCAGCGGAATGGCAGTACCTAAAAAGCGCGCGTACGTTTCCCAGGCGGCAATATAGCTTTGATTCATTAACAGCTAAAGTTTAGAAGGTACTACTCTTTTCGGCGGGGCTATTCCGTACCATGCATTTTACTATTCGGATCGTGGAAATTTTTATTTGCGTTATTACTCATAATAAAAATTGTTCATTTTATAAAGTGACCCACCCCCTATCGTGAGTGATGGAAGCCAAAACCCGGTGTGGGACCAAACTTGCATCACCTTAAAAAACGTAGCGGGCGGCGACCACTTGTTACTGTAACAATTTACTATCACTTTAAACCCCAACGTTATTGGGTGTTGAGGTTTGGATGCTGTACAGATTTTGGGTTGGTGCGCTCTAGGCTAGCCCTTTGATTAGGTGGTCTATTGTATATGGTGCCGTCGCAGTGGTGTCCGTAAACCTCAATGGCCATTTGTATATCATCGCAGACACTTGAGTGGCGAGGGCGTGTGATCCAAATGATCAAGACATTCGTCACCAGTGCTCTGTCTTTGGCGTACAAAGCAAGTCTCACATTTGTAGGGATCTTGCATGCAATCAAAATAGTAGTGACGAATGTGTCTTTCAATTACAAGGTATTCCGCCGTCTGCATGCTTTGAACATCCCGATGGTCACAGACATTCCATGGGAGGTCGACATAGTTACGATTATGGAGCAGCGACGCATTTGTGTGTTTTCTTATCTGGAAGCTGCTGCTTGTCGCCTTTCACGACTGACTTTTCGCATTGTGATATGATGTGTTGGGGCGCGCAGTCGGGGACACTGATGTACAAAGGGGTTCATCCGCACAGGAACTCAGTGGCGCTACAATGTCAGACTTTTGGAGTTATTCAGCAGATTTTAGAGCATCTGGACAAGCTCAAGGTCGCGTGTCGACGATAGCGGGCGATGGAACAGAAGGCTTTCGAGGCAAAATTGAATCATCCGCGCGGTGTTGCTGTAGACTCGAGCGGTGTAGTATACGTTGCTGATACAGTAAACCATCGCATTCGACGAATTGGTCCTATTACAAAAATGGTGATGACGCTGGCAGTGATGATGGCATGGAAGGGTTTGAAGATGCTGACGAACTTTTAGCTGTGCGTTTTTCGTTTCCATCGGATGTCGCCGTGCTGGAAACAAATACAGGGGATACAGTCATTCTTTTCGTAGCTGATACTGGAAATCATCGCATCCGAAAGATAGAAATGGTACCGTGACGTGCTATTCAGGTTTTTGAGGCGTCGGACTTGATACTGTAAGGCTTGTGATGAAAGCAGAGAAGGCTCACGCTGGTTTAGCTAATGGAAGTCCACTTGTTGCACGATTCGATTCGCCCATGGTGTCGCAATTGATGCCAATGGTTTCGTATTTGTAGCCGATACAGGAAACCACTTACCGGTAATACGACGAGTGGATCTGAATGGAACAACACACACAGTTGCAGGTGGCGTGGTTTCATCGGAAGATGCAGACACATTTGGATGTTTGTAGCCTTGTTTATGGGGCGAACGTGAGATTCGCAATGGAAATCTCACTTTTGCTCGATGGTGGAATTTGTTCCGCGCCTGACGAACGCAGTTGCCTTGCAGGTTGGACTGGTAATGAATGTACGATGCATGTATGTAATAAGCTTTGTGGGCATCGTCAAGTATGCGTTGGTCCTGATAAGTGTGATTGTATCCCTGGATATGAAGACTTTCCTGCGTGTACTGTGCCCACGTGTGTCCAACGTTGTGAGCACGGTGAGGTGTTCTCCGCACCTGACACGTGCACGTGCGTTTCTGGGTGGTTTGACACCAATTGTACAACACCAGTGTGCACTCAAACTTGTGGCAATGGAAGGAATTGCACAGATCCAGATATATACACTTGTTCGAGTGGTTGGGAAGGTGTAGCTTGTCGCATACCTGTATGTACTTAGTCCTGTAAAAATGGAGTTTTTTCGCACCCGATTCATGGAAAACTTCGCAAATGCTCTCTCAAAACCGTTGTCTGTAGAAAGCAATGTGCCTTGCAATTTTGTGCGATGGTGTTTTGAGACTGGGGAGGTCTCCATCGGTTGTACTCAGTTTCCAGTCCTGTGGTCTCTGTTTATGGACTAGCTGCTGAAAATATTTTTCCATCAAAATATCACGATTGTCTCCTTCTTGAACTTGATAAAGACGCACTTACTCCATTCCAGTATCTCTCGGGGGACAATACAACCACCGCTTTCTATCGTTTTTCACCTCTCAAGCCGTATGGCTGGAATACCTTGGCACCTTGGCGTTGAATTTGAGACACGCAAGTAACCACCTTTTTCACTGAAAAGTGACCGTCAAGTAGCTCTTGTGGAACGACGGCGTATAGCTCAAGGTGTCTATACCTGTGCCCATGGAGGCAGCTGTGTTGCTCCCGATGTGTGTGGGTTGGGCAGGTTTTGATTGCCGCACTCCTGTATGTCTTCAAGCTTACTACTCGCCCAACCAAACCAGTTTTTTAGGTACAACCTTCCTCAGCTTCTCATCCACGACAACCTCTAACCAATCCAACGTATACAGCAGCTGTTGAGGAAATTTCGTAGGACTTGCCGGATGTCCGCGTATGGGCTGCGACGCCAGGAACGGACATGGCACACGAGTGTTCTGATGACTTTCGAGACGCGTACGCTACAAATCTACACAAGGAGGTTACGCGTGTTCCATCCGAAGCATAACAGAGGGGGAAATGCCTGCGACATCCAATGGTTCTCCTGCCTATTATTTCGGTCATCCCAACTACTTCTCGCACTACATGGACCGAGACTTCAGCAGATGGACATCATCACACGCAATGAAATGTATACATTGTCAAAACCGTTGCTGGATAATTAATACACGAGAAGTTTGGAAACGCGGAGGCACGTGGACTTATATCGCTGGTCGAGAGTGGCAAAAAGGTTTCTGTCTTGTTGAATTCAACCGTACTTGCTCGTCTGAAGTTTCATCTCAAGACCTCGTGTCAGGCAAACTAAATGTCTTGGTGATTGATACGAACGCTTCATTCCGACCTCAAGTCTCGTACACAGCGCAGCACGTTGACCGTCGTGGTTTTTGGAACTCCTCAGTGCCTGGAGATTGCACGGATCGTGTCTTTCGCGGCTGTTTCAACAATGGTACGTGTGTGGCACCCGGTATATGTAAGTGCGCTGAAGGATGGACTGGTTAAGATTGCTCGATACCGCTTTGTACTCAGTTATGTCTTCATGGGGGCAACTGTACGCTGCCGAATATTTGCACTTTTGCGTTGGTTTGGTCAGGAAAGGATTGCTCGATAGCACTTTGCGCTCAAGAATGCCGCAATACGGAGCTTGTATAACACCAGACCAATGTTAATGTGACACTTGGACTTCCAAATGGCGAAATGGTCGCGAGAATGGTGGCAAACCAGTATTTTAGCTTCCTAATGGAGCTGCACAACAAACAAGCTACACTGGTTTCGATTGCAACACGCCAATCTGTGTTCAGGCTAAAAGCTTTGTGCTAAATATGGCCTCTCGCTCGTCAAGAAATTTCTGTGCATTGCGTGGAAATTATGACAGCGCTACTGCAGTCCGCGATTGTGAGACGCATCGTTGTCCTCAGTACGACGTGGAACTTGACGCCAACGATGGACACACTTTTCAGAGATGATATTTAGAGAACCTGACCCTATACAGGGTGGGTAAGCCATGTCAAGCGCGGTGCTGTAAGGGCCTCATTTCATTACACTTTTGGACCGCGACTCTATCCGACTTGGGATTTTTGTCCACGGTGGGACTCAAACCCGCAATCTCCCGGTCCCGGAGGCAGGGCCTTAACCACTGCACCAACCGAGGTCGGTGGGCACACTTTTCAGAGTGGCTGCTCTATAGGTGACCCGAAACCTAATCCAACACGCTGTGCTGCTCTTACCAATACTCAGCAGATTCAACATTTGTTAGAATTCTGAGATGATCTCAACGTTGCACGCGTCTCTGAGAAGTTTTTATGCGGGAACACTGTTGGCAGCAAGGAGACATCGAAAGGGGCAACGGGAGTAGTCGTACAACTCGCATCAACTATATCAGTGTGACAAGAGTTGACGACGTGACATGGGAATATGGTATTCCAATTCCAGGTGAAGGCGTGTTTGATGTTTCAACTCGGGAGCGTATCGCTCCTACGAATGCGCATGTGGAGATGGCTGTGATTGATTGCAATACACCCCTTTGTCGCTTTCTGAAGGCAGATGAAAAAAAAAACGCGACGGTATCGTTGGATGCCGCAATGGTGGTGTGTGTGTTAGTAAGGATCAATGTCGGTGTATTACAGTCGAAGCTTCATCAGCAAAATTCAATGGCACCAAGAGGACGAACGGGATACTTTGGCACTGCTTGCGCTTTACCCATGTGTATGTATTTCCAAGGCGTCTATGATCCACTTTGCAATGGTTGAATGCGTCTTGTTGGAAAGCGTAACCAAAATCACCCCGAGTTACCGTTTCAAGAATGATGGTAGAAAGCCCGCAACCATTTATTTGTCTAAGATTAACGTTCTACCTAACAAGCTTTGCATTTATTTATCTCCTAGTGCTCACTCTGTTACGACTCATTATTCTTACAATCCAACCAAGTTGGTTGGTCCCGGGATCGAACCTGGGACCTCCCGGTCCTGTAGTGAGCAGTGTACCACTCGACCACGGTCGGGTATCTCACTTTGCAATAGTAGTCTCGTAGCGCAGAATTTGAACCTTAAGGCTGATGTTATTATAAACATTGATAGGATAACCAAAGATAGTAGTGGGGACGGTTGCTATCGCTGCAAAAATCGTGGACTCTGCATTGCTCCAGATACATGTATTTGTGTTTGTGCTGAAGGATGGAGCGGTTTGACTGTCCAACACCTGTGTGCTCATTATCGAAAAAAGCCACAGCTTCAGTCCGCGCAAACCCTTTTCACTGTAGATGAACACAAGGTCGAAGCTTTTCGCATGATCCATGCGGCACAAACGGTGGTCGATGGGGTAAGGAACTCTTTAATGGTGCTGATGTTGGGCAAGGGATGAAATTCACTTGTTTGTGTCGACGGCGTTATGGTAAAGCCCTTTGTGATGATGCTACGGGGGATATTTGTGAGAAACCATGGCAGGATCAATTCCATCGAGCGATTCCTGTTGCCTATGTCTATGGCACTCGAGACTGTGTCGATGGATTTCAAGGGATAGAAGTCGCGGATGCAAATTTCCTGAGTTGCCATCTCCAGATTTATGTTCCTACAATCTGGCTGCCGCTATACTGCGAGTTTAGGTCAGTTCTCAGCGCGATTATCCTCATCTTAATACGCCGACGAGCTTTGTTGCTTGGCGTCGTTTACACAAGAACTCGGAGCAAAAGTTGGTGGAGTTTAAGCTACGACACACGAAAAAGAGTGAAGAAGATGCAAAATTTATTAGCTGGCGCCTAGTAGCTAAGAAGGGTCTCGTAGTAGCCAACTTATGATACTAGCATCTGAATGGGAATTTGAGAAGTTGATTTGTGCCGACCATCTTTTTGATCTTGATGCCCATTGACCTCAGGAGTAAACGCTTCGCTGCTAGAACCAATGGCTTTTGATGTGTCTGCTGCACGTAAATACTCACAGCGTCGGTCTTTCGATTCACTCAAGAACGCAGCAAGCGCTTCATAATGCCCACTACTTTCTGCCTTTCCTGGCAGGTAATTCGATGTAAGAGGCTCAATAGGGGGAAGCTGTTCTTCTTCTTGCTTAACTCGAGCTAAGATGGCTTTTTCGAAACAACTGCCAGGCGGCAAGAGACTGAATTCGCGCCGATCTTCAGGCTCCACGTAGCGCTCCACAACCGTTTCGTATTCTGCAAGTATAGCGACGCAAATCATCTCCACTTTTCGCTCCAAAAGTGAAAACGACGGAAACTCTTTAATGACGGACAAGAACCAGTCGTTCATCTCCGCGATAGATTTGAAGTGATGGCGGTACAGAGGATGAAAAGTATGTGTGCCCTCCAAAAAAATCGTACGGATGTGGTGCTCTAGTGCCTGACGATGAAACGGCAGCTGACGATCCAACAGTATACGTTCCCACCCATAGATGCCGTAGCGAGCCATGCCGTAAAACACACCCAAATCATGAATCCATGGACACCACCACACGGGCATATTTCCCACCAATTCCTGTTTTCCAGATCTCAGCAATTTTTCCAGCGCATGGCGTTTCGTCGATAAAATGTCTAGTACATCTTCAAGCAACTGGGTGCGTCGCATGGTCACCCACGCAGTATTCCGAGCCTTCAGTCCATGAGCCAGCACCCCCTCATACGCGTCCACGAACTCAATACCAATTAGATCACCCAGCGCCACTGCACGTTGGTCTGAACCCAGCGGATCTGCACGCATACGCGCAACTTCCCGGCACTTAGGAGCAAACTTTGTCTCGTAAAAGATCCGTGTGAGATGAGCCGTCTTGTTCAGATTACCCCACTCCACAATGTTGCGCCAAGAAATACTATCTGTCTCCCATGAAAATTCGCGCGCGTACTCTGTCACAAACGGCAGCATCGACGGAGTGGCTCTTCCATCACGGGCAACAACAGCCCGTTTCGTTAAAATTCGTGGCGCGCCGTGCAGGGCCATCATGTAAGCAAACGAACGGCGCTCTTCTTTCGTCCAATCCGTATTCTTGATGCGGTGATGTGGCGCAGCGACCAATGTGGCGTGTGGAAGTTGGCGAGCATTGTGTAATACTGCCAAGTACCGAAGGATATCGACCTGGGCAAGCTGCATGGCTTTCAGCTCCAATCGACGCAAGGTGAAGGAACGCGCGCGCATTTCCTGAGCCACTTGACGTCTCTGTTCGATTGCAACACGCTCCTTCTTGTACTTGTCGATTTCATGTCGGCGCTTCATCTCCTCTGCAGATAACAGCCAGCTTAATAACCGATTCATATGCTGCACTTCGGGCTGTTTAAATGCAGCCGCTACTTTATTTTTACTTTCCGTGGCGGAAGCGAGCGCTGCACCTGCTTCAGTCTTAAATTGTATGGAGCTACCATCTATCTTGGACGATGTATCCTCATTAACAGAGTTTGTCTCCAAATCCACTTCATTCATATCTACGTCGTCACTTTCTTCTGCTGCACCAGTGCTTTCTTTTTTCAACGTACTCGCATCAAACGGAACGGGACTGGTCTGATGGGAACTATTCACACTGTTTGCTTCAGCCAGAGAAGCTTTCTCCAATCGCGCAAAATACAGTCTCGGATCTGCCAGAATTTGGGCACAACGACCGTATCCATGAAGAAACACCCCCATCAGCAAGTTCCGGTCGGCGTCTTCGTTCCACCATGGCGTAATTTGCGTCCATGCTGGTCTTTCTCCTAAATCTACGACTTCAATGTGTGGGATCAGCTTGTCTACACCGTAGTAATGTGCCCGTTCGTCTATACTGGCACTCGGTTTCGGCTTAAAATTGGCGCTATCTTCGTTCTCCATGTACAGTTTATCGCACACATCGCACGCTGTCGCAACCAGCTGCTGAAGCCTCTGCAGCATGTCCAAGCGAACCAGTACACGCCTACCACCACCTTGCTTAAGCTTGAGCATAAAATCTTCCTCTTTCAACACCGGTGACAGTTCTTCATCAATTAAATTATTCTTTTGAGCATATGCTGCTGCATGAATTGAGGCTTTCACAAAGGTCGTATCATCTTTACGCTCATCACAAGCCAAACCCGAGACATAGATAAATCCACGTGCAAAGCGTTCGACTTCCTTCACGGAGCGACTCCCGCCGCTTTGGCTTCGTATAATCTCCCACCGACCAAAACCGTAGTGCATCAGCGCACGCTGCAACCGATCACGTCCATTTTGCGTCCACTCTCGAGGCACATTTTTTTCTTCAAATCGTTCCCGTTCTTCCTTCTCTCGCTCACGTTTATCTTGCTCAAATTCTTCGTCGGTTAAACTGCCATCCGAAAACGTGCCACCGTCACCAAAACGCGCCACGCGCGTTCGTTTTCGTTGATGAGGCAGCAAAATTTCCGTCTCCACTGGATCTGGCTCCGTTAGCCCCACAGCTTTCTTCCAGAAATCAGGATCATCGAGATCCACGTCGTCCGAGGTAGTTGCAGATACAAAACTTGCTTTTGAGAAACTTGACTGCGCTTGCTCCGTATACTGCACGATCTGTGACGAGCGCTGCAAGATCTGATCAATATCAAGCGCACAAAACTGTTCCGCTGCAGTGTCATCATCACGAAAAACGTCGTAGGCCCCACGTTTTAAAAGATCATCAATTTCTTTCGATTCTTGCGCCTTTGCGCTCTTGTTTCGGTTCTTTCCGCCTTCTTCGTTTTCACGACGCATGTGCGTAAGTACGGCCTTATCCAATCCAAGTTTTAAAGACGCTTTATGAAACATGTGCATTTCATAAGTCTTCCGAGTGATCAAACGATAAATTTTCACCGAGTGCGTTTGACCAATACGATGGGCGCGTGCTTGTGCTTGTAAGTCATTCTGAGGATTCCAGTCGCTATCAAAAATAATGACCGTGTCGGCAGCTGTTAGGTTCAGTCCCAAGCCACCAGCTTTGGTAGACAAGAGCATCACAAAGCGCTTGTACTCAGGCTTGACAAAGCGATCAACAGCAGCTTGGCGATCATTTCCACGAATGTTTCCATCCAACCTTTCGAAAAGATACCCACAATAGCGCAAATAATCTTCAATAATGTCCAGCACACGAACCATTTGACTGAAAATGAGTACTTTGTGTCCTCCGTCATTCAATCGCGGTAGCAACTTATCGATAAGCACCATTTTGCCACAGCACTTGACCATCATTTCATGACGTTGCGTCTCTGTCGTCAATCCTTCATTCAAAATCTCCTCCACACCGTTGTTCAAATACGGGTGATTGCAACATTTGCGGAGCTCCATCATGACGTTCATCAGGTTCGGCACATTGCGTGGATTCCCGCCACGATTCAAAAACGCTGTGTTTTTTTCGTAAATTGCACGGTACCATTGTTTCTGAACAGGAGTAAGTTCCACTTCAACAATCGTTTCTTCCTTCGGAGGCAGCGACTTCTCTACGTCTTCCTTCACTCGACGAAGTAGATAAGGCTTTAACATTTTGTGCAAGTCTGCTACTTGCTGAGCTTCATGGAGATCACCAAACTTATCGAGGAAATTGGAGATGCTTGGGAAAGATTTGCCGTCTAAAAAATTCAGAAGTGCCCATAATTCCTCAGTTTTGTTTTGAAGAGGAGTGCCCGTAAGTAGAACACAGTGGTCACGACGGATGGAACGCATCTGCTCGACAAGTCGCGAGGACTGATTTTTCAGTCGGTGGGCTTCATCAACCACAAGGCAGCGCCAGTGGATTTTCGATAGTACGCCAATGTCTTTAATCGCCACTTCATATGTTGTTACTAGAATATTAAAACGATACGGTTTCTTCTTGTCAGGTCGCAGGTTTTTATCCAAATAATTAAACTCAAACTCACGAATAATCTCACGTGAAGCAGTGTTACCATGATAAACAACACAATTCATCGTCGTCCATGTTTCACACTCATTTTGCCACTGCACAATCAACGATAAGGGAGCCACAATCAAAAATGGCCCACGAATCTTGATTTTAGGGTCATCACGAAGCAGATTTAAGAACGAGAGGGTCTGAATGGTTTTGCCAAGTCCCATTTCATCTGCCAAGATGCTTGGTCGCTCGTTATACCAATTCCAAAGCAGCCAATTAAGACCTTCCAATTGATACGCACGAAGCGAAAGCGACTGGTCTTCCCCAAATTTCGGAGACTCTTCCAGTTTACGATATTCCCGGATACTTGGACGTGGTCGTGGCTTCCACGTTTCTTCATCCGGCACAATAATCGACGCCTTGTACTTAGCCAGAGCCACATCGTCCTTAATATCGCACGCACGTTCCCACGTCGCTTCTGTGTAGGACAAAATGCGCCACTTAATATAGTAGCGCATGCCATCATCTGTTGGTGAATCAGGAAAGTTGGGATCTGGAGGCATCGGTACGTCCTGTCGGTGTGCAACGATCCGATGGATCTCCAAGTATTCCGGATTAAAGTACTCAAGTTCATCGACTGCCATCGAGTCGTCGTCCAAATCTCCTTTTTTCCGGTGAGGGTGCTGTAGTCGCTGCTGTTCTTTTTCATGAAATCGTTTAATCTTTTGCTTGTTCGTCAATGGGTCCATCTCCAGCAAGACTTGTTGCGTCACCCAGGACGCGTGCATGTATGCAAACCCTCTCCACTTGATTAAATACTCGGTAACCGTCATCTTGGTCGGTCGATCAAGTAACAACTTGGCACTTGTCGAGTCAGTAGATGGCACTGCGACGTCTTCTCTCTGTCTTACGCCCATAATTTTGTCAATGACCATCGTCGGCGCTGCTGCAACCTGCTCCTGTCCTTTGAGACTATCTATCTTTAATTGGCTTGTGTCTAACTGAAATTCCGCCTCATCCGAGTCACTCTCGTCATTTCGTTTCTGAAGCTTCATCTTTCTCTTGTACACATCACTGTCGGAACTGCCGAGATCTTCGTCTGAGTTGGGAACACGATACGACTTTCGCTTCTTGTTGGCCGACCGTTTACTCTGCCGTCGCTCGTCTAGTGCCAACCGTCGCGCCGTTTCTTCGTCGCCCTCTTGTTGCTCTTGTTTTTGCGGCGTCTTCTTTTCCATCACCCGTCGAGTGTGGCACACTTGACACTCTCGCGTACGACGATCTCGATTCGGATGCTGACAGGCCACACAGATCCATGGGATCTTTGCGGGTTTACTACCCTGGAGCTGCTTCTTACGTTTCCGCTTGACCTGACTATTCGCTAGTTCTGTATTACACGCTTTCATTGCCGTAAAGTCGTCGTCTGACTTTTCACACAACGGACATATGTAGGCGTTCAGCGCCTCAAGTTCGTCTTGGGTCAGAATCAGGCCGCAACAGGTCGGATGAACCCACCCGTTACATCCGCCAGACCCGCGAATGCACTCGATCATGATGCCAGCGCCATCCGCTTGCTGGCAGATGCAGTAGAGCGTAGGCTGGAGCGATGACATGGTACAAAGGGAGGGGGGGGTATGTACGTGAGTGGGAAATGGAATGGGGGAGCCTTTTAGTGGAAGCTCTGTGCGCCCTTCCTTGTCGTATTCTCTCCCCAAACTGCCGGGTCTCCTGTCGTGGGAACCACCCGCATTCTGCATTCACTATACTTCCATCCAGTAAAGGAAATGTACCCCATTTGCAATAAAAGGATACGGAATAGGGTAACCAGATGTAACCAGACTGAGATTTCACACCTCCCAATGAGAACCCCCTATCTGGCACAAATCCTTTATATGAACCAACACCAATCAGCACACTGTATTTTTGTATGGACGATTTTCATGGGTCATTTCATAAGTGGTCACCCTGTAGTGGAGTCGGGACGACTTAAGAGTGTGAGTCCAGATGGAACTAAATGGCCGGAAGTGAAACAACAACTGAACGGTATCTACTGGGATTGATGCCCATAATTGTTTGGGACAAGAATTGGAGGCCGAAAGTACTAATCGAACAGTGGTTTTTCGCGCTCATCCGAAGTTGCATAACATTGGATGGGAAATAGACGATTCTATTCCGACCTACAAGATATCAGGATTCAGCGGAAACGGTTTCGCAAGCTCTATCACCGTGGTCTAAATGGAAACGGAAATGTGAAGATAATGCCTGGTGGCAGAGCGTACAAGACATCGAACCGAACCAGGTATGGTCTCATATTTACTAACTGACTACCAGGTGTGGGTTATGTTTCATATGATTTCAATGCAATTAAACACATTTATTCCGCGACACAAGTATGAAAGAATGTATTTGTTGGACTCTCAGTGTAAAGGGCAGAAATCCGACATATTTCATATAATGTGGGATTGTCGGCGAGCACGGGCGGTCTGGCGCAGGCTCCTACAGCATTGGTTAGGAGTGGAGGTAACGGCTCAAGAGGTGAACCAGTATCAAGATAATATCATCTACAAGACAGCACCGCCATTAGGTTTACTGCTTACTCAGGCGATGATGCACCGACATGGACGATCCGATGATGCCTTTCTGGAGTCTTACGACAGGATTTGGAAGGGTCTATGTGGAATTTTTATGACTTGGCTATGGCAACTACGAAATCAAGTTGTGTTTCAAGGCATTGTTAAGGATGAGCACGAACACTTGCAATTCATTTGGGAGCAAGGACGGGCGCAGATAGCTGCGGTGGCCGAGTTCGAGAAGGCCAACAGAGATACAAGAGAAGATGGGATCCGACTTCAGTTAAGTTTAGAGTGCTTATTTCACTATCAGCCAGCACCAGAACCATCTCCATCGCCATCTCCATTAACATCTCCATCTCCAACCAAGAGGTTATCGCCGTTTTCGAGACCATTACAAGTTTCCCGACCAAGTGATACTCAGAGAGTGCAAGTCATAGATTTCATACGTTCTGAGCCTATATTACATACTAGGTTTCATATGTACATGAGTAGCTAATAGTTAAGACTAATTGGACTACATTTTACTACTATATACTGTCATCTGATAAAACTCAATTTTGTTCATTTTACGAAAGAAACCATTTCACTTGTCAAATCCGATCACACAAATATGCAGTTATATACTTGATTATTCCGTGTTAAGGAATGTAAAAATACTGGTCGATAGCATGCTCCGCGCTCTTTTGAATATGGTATGGATTGTGGTTGTTGTCAAAATAATAATGGGGATATGAATGGTCAAGTCAAACCGTTCATTCTTTTCTAAAACAGATAAGTAAAGAGTATTATGACTTCGGTCATTGGTAAAAACCTAGCTTAAAATGTTATTAACTCGCTGATGGATAATATACGATTGCGAAGCGCTCGGTTCCCTATAAGAAGGGGCAGCGTACCGAGTACTTGGTACGCTGGTTGGGGTATTCGACTCTTGGGAACCGATTGAGGTTCTGAGGGCGGGGACCCCTGACCTCCCGAAGGAGTTTCAGAAGGACACTTCTCCTCAAACTCGTAAGAAGCATCAACACTAGGTGTTGATGAGTGGAAGGTATCAGCACCAGGTGCTGATGCATTAAGGGCATCAATTAGGCCCTTAATCGTAGCGGGTACTGAGTAACCTCGGTGCCCTCGTAGCTCCTTTTTGCTCAGAAAAGGAGCTCCCTTTGGACAACAAGGGCAAGCCATGTGAGAAGGAACTCCGCAAGAAATTCCTTCTTAAATGCAGGTAAAATGGATAAACTATATTTTCCTGAACGTGAGTGCTTTAAAAAGCGCTCACGATTTACGTGAACTCACTTCACGTAATCGTCGGGACCTTTGTTGTAGTTCTCAACAAAGGCATTCCAACTTCGTGTCAGGGCGTCTTTATCGTCCCTGTTCTTACGCGACCATTTTCGGTTCGTATAGTAACGAGCCTGAAAGAAATGGTCGATAAAAGTATCACACTCCGGGAGGCCGTGTCTTTTACTAGACATTCTATTTGGCGGCTGCGCTGACGACGACGAAGCAATTTTTCCACGATTTGTAGATCCTCTCCTGTGTCCGACGATAGGATAGCTGGTGATGCCTTCGGAATTGGTCGTCCTGTAAACTCATAGACATTCGGCTTGTATGACGAGAGTAGGTCGAAGTTGAACGATGAGTGTAAGCTCTTCATATTTCGCGATAGCTTCAATTTAGTTATATTCGGGTTGATCATTTTGATTATCTCAAGGTCCAACGTTTTGGCCGCGAGCTTTGCTTTTTTCATTAACTAGTGGAATGTTCTTGGTATCCAGCAGAACTAAGTCACCGACGTTAAAGGTGATGCTTGTTCTAGAATTTCTAGTGCCTTATGCACTAGATCTTGTCGATCATTGGCGAACTTTGAGGCAAACTCTGAGATGGGTTCTGGATCCAGACCATTGTAGTCACTGTATTCGTGAAACAGATTGGATACATTTCTCCCGGTATCGATCTCAAAAGGGGTGAGCTTAGTAGACGCGTTCACCAAAGTGGCGTGCGCGTACTCTACAGTACCAAGTTGCTTGGTCCAATTTTTTCCACTGTACGATACCAGACAGTGTAAAGCGTCTTCTAAAACCAAGTTTTGGCGTTCTGTAATCCATCTGCTTGCGCCCTATGAACGGTCGTCATGGTTAGTTTGACACCCATTATATTCATTAGAGATGTGTCGAAAGAGTATGACGCTATTTGCGTCATTGTAGACAAGTTGTTAAAAGGACCGATTAATGCACCAACGCATACGACGGCCAATTCGAAAGACACCGCTAAGTTAATTTTCGACGCCGTAGTCCGTCATCACGGACGACCGAAGGTCATTATCAGCGATCCGGATCCGAAGTTCACGGCAAACTTCTGAAAAGGTAGTTAGTAATGAAGTCCATTGAAACTACTTCCCAGCATTCCTCCGGAATGGGGATAAGAACAATTAATCCTTTCTTTTGCTGGCAGCTTTTTTTCCTTCCATTGAGCACATGTTTCACATGTCTCGACGTACTTTTGCACAGTCTCAGGTATCTTCGGCCAGTGGTACCATTGCTTCAACTTCATGTAAGTTCTGCGATCTCCCGGATGTGCGGCGTAGCTGCATCATGAAACTCATATACAATCTTCGTCTTTAGTTCCTGCATGTCTGGAATGCATATTTGCAGCATTGCCTTATCTTGCTTCTAGCATATAAGTCTTTTGTCGATCATTCCACTTTTTTATTACAAATATTATTTGAAAAACTTGTCTTTGCGATATCCTCGCAGAATCACTTTTCGCACTTCGTCGCTGAGATGTGCGCGCACAACGTGAAACTCGGCGTTGTGAATTTTCTCCGAGCGACTCCTATCGGACGACTCTCCCCTCGCAACGCCACACCGCCGAGTAAGAGATGGGACATCCACCGGAATGTACTGAAGGATGGCAGAGTGAACCATGTGCGTATCCAAAAGATTGAAGTCGAGATTGCATCATCGGTACTGTCATGGAAGACGTGCGACATATCGGGAGCTTGCATAGTGGTTTTGTCGAAATTCTCTCCAGACACCGCTGGACGAGATAATGCGTCAGCCACGACATTGGTCCGTAACTGGATGTAAGACAAAGTCAAACTGGGAAAGGAACGTCAACATACGTGTCATCTTTGGAGACACCTTTGGATAGAGAAAAGTCTCTTCCATGGAGATAAGGACACAATTTGTTAGCGCAGCGTTGATGGCTATTAGCTTTTTCTCGTGAGCCCATTTTAATTCATGGGTGCCCAAATGATCTGACTAAAACCCAATGGAGTGGTCGTTGTCGTTGATACGTTGCGAAAAAGCCCCACCCCATGCAAAACCCAGAAGCATCCGTTGTTACGATGAACGGGTGAGTAAAGTCCGGCAACTTCAAAGTCGGTGGCTGCTGCAGTGCGAGTTTTAATGCGTTAAACGCTTTTTGCTGACCCCCCCCACTTTCATTAAGTATCCCGCTTGGTTAAATCTCTAAGAGGACGTGATATCCTTGTAAAATTGCAGATGAAACGACGGTAATACCCAGCTATTCCCAGAACACTCAGCAACCCCTTGCGACACGTTGGCACTTGGAACGTTGCAATGACATCTGTTTTCTTTGGTTCGACGCGCATACAATCTTCGGAAACCATATGCCCAAAGAATGTGATTTCCTTGCTACCACCAAATGCACATTTAGAGAGTTGAGCGTAAAGCGTCTCCTTGTGCAACACTTCGCATACCGCGCGAAAGTGACTAACGTGGTCCTCCAGGGTACGGGAGAACTCCGACTTATCTCGTCTCCTGATCATGGCGTTCGTCCGTCTTCGACGGAGTAGACAAAACCAGTTCAGCGATTGGGGCAGGGTCTCGGCCAGCACATTCAGCCGGATCCGGCGATGGCTGGCTCCGCGTCAATATTCTAGAAGGAGCCCGGTACTCTAGTTTAGCCACCATTAGAGTCCGGTCTTCCTCCACCAATTCCTCTTCGCTGACCAAATCGGTAGTTGCCTGGAAGGCCAGGTTTTGCCACTCGATATAGCGTCTTGAACCAATAGTGACATAACCTGGCCGGCGGGGCACTTTGTCCTCGACCAGCCACATTCCAATGATCACGTTCTCATGCAAGGTGAGGGTCCGTTCTGAGATGTTGGTCACACTTATGTAATTGAGGTGACCTTCTCCTTTGACGAAGGAGGGCACCCAACACTCGCCCCTCAGCCATAACTTACGCCGTCTGTCGTGTGGTCGCACCGTTACTTCCACCGTCCTTCCCACCGGTACCGTTACAAACTGAGCTAACTTGAGGAACTGGACGTGGGCACCATATAGAGGCAGCCGGCCAGCCAGCTGGATCTGCACCTCATAAGGCAACGTCAATATCCCATGAGATAAATCCATCCGTATGCCGGCTGGGACCATAAAATCCATCCCCAGAATCGCATCCTGCCCGGCTAGCTTACCTACCCAGGCGGTAAAGTAGTACACCAAAGACCCAGCCAACGTAATCTTAACTTTTGTTCTTCCTTGGGTCATGTACGAACTTTCTCCAATGCCGATACACTCCTGCCGCTTCGTCTCATCTATTTCACACCCCACCTTACGAGCAAAGGTGGTGTCAACGATGGACACTTCTGCGCCAGAGTCAAACAGCATGGTGGCCTTCTGGTAATTAATTTTACCATCTGCCTTGGCTTGCTTGAACCACTTATCCGGCGAATGGTATTTCCAATAACCTCGTGATTCACCGGGTAACAAATCCAATTCCATGAGCACTTCAGACCGAGAATATTCGTCCGTTCGTATACTGCTCACCAGGAAGGGGTCAGCCCTGCTGCCCGGGGACCGGATGACGTAATCGTCAAACTTACATGTATTGTCGGTTACGCTTTGCTTTGCTTCTTGATTATCCTCCTTACCGACATATGCATAGATACTAAAACTAGACCGCTCGGCTCGAACCAGATTCCAACCTGGCGAGCGATCTAGCTTAACATCTTTTCCACCCCTGGCGGCAACATTCCAGCATGCTTGGTCGGGACATACCACTTCTTCATCTGGTTTTAAAACTCCTTAATAGGGCAAAGTCCAGCCTCGTGCACTTCCCCGCAAGTCTCGCAGGTAAATAAACTGTGTTCCGCTGGATGTCCCTTCCTTTCGCACTTCTTGCAGGTCAGCCGCTTCCAGCAGCTCCGGTCGTCATGCTTGATGGATCCACAGTGGGTACATTTCCGTCTGGGGTAATCCTGGTCAGTTCGAGCCGGGAAACCTTTCTGCTGGTTGGACCCAGATGGCAGCCTGGGTTGCTGACTGGCTTCCGCCGAGAACAAGTATGTGGTGTAGTCGCTCTCAGAAATTCTTCCTGATACGCGAACACCCACGGGGGGGGCCCAGATGACTGACTGTCCGAGGGGCTACTCCGTTCCATCCGAGTCATGATCCGACCGGCATCCGTCCGGCTGGATCGGTCACTTCCATCACCTGGGTCGTGACGACTTGGATGATCCATGTTAAAAGCTCACCTTGTGTACCCGTCAGCACTGGCGGTTGCGCTCTCTTGATAGACCCTAGGGCGAAAAATGAAAGTCCGTCGAATAAGGAGACGAGGGTTAGGACTAGGGGTAGCTCCTGGGCGGAAATCTTCACCGGGGAGCTCGGTTGGCAATATACTTGAAGTTTGTATACTAGGGGGCTGGACCGAGAATAATCGATCGGTCAGCTAAACCAAACTTAACAAAGGGGTAAATCCAAACGTGTACGTAAAGGGGAATCCAAATATAACTCCACAATCTTCCACAGTAGGCCAAAACGCTAGCACACTTTCCAATACTTGATATAACCGTGTTCAAAACACGGGCGACTTGAGGTGAATATACACGACGCAGCGACTCCCGGTCAGGGGACTTCCGGTGGGTTACTTTAACCATCCCCGGGCAAACCAATAGCAGCAAGGGGGGACCTTGTTAGCCCTCTGCTGTGAACCAATGAAATCGACTTGTGTCTAAGAAAGCGAAACGTATACTGATTTTTATCCCTGTTCAATACTCCCTTTTGTGTATCCTACCCCAAATAGCCCAGCTGGATTGTTATGTGTCTTAACTCCGATCGGATGCTCTTTTGTGTACCGGCCCAGCCGGTACACCAACCCCAGCTGGTATTAACCCAGCTGGTACACCGAACCCAGCCAGATCGGCCAGATGACCATCATTCTAAGCTCACTTGACCGCTGACGTTAGCACTTCCTTGGCAGCTCCACGTCCGACCCTGGAGCCTCGTCCGTCCTCTAAGAAACTCAACCTTCTTCAGGGCCCTTCGCCCATACACCTCCGAGCAATCCGCCCTTCGGTCGTCCACTGTCTGAGGTCATCCGGTTCACCTGGTCCACTAGCCCAGCTACCCACATCTCGACCACACCAATCTGGCCCGATTCCAGGCCTGGCACCGTCCTACCGCTGGTAGATACGCTCGGCGACTGCCATCCGGCATCTACGCCCTTGGCAGTCATTTCCCGCCAATCAGAAGGCGCCCTCGGGAAAGTATTTCATACTTTAATTCACAAGCCACTTTACCACAGGTACCGGTACTGCTCCTCCTCGGATTCGCCCTCAGACCGCTGGTACTCCTCTTCTGAACTAGTCCAATCCGACTCTCGGGCCACCATGCGGACGGTTCGGGTCGTCCTGGTGGATGGTGGTCCGCTTTCTTGATCCGGGTTAAAACGTGACTTGTACCTGCCCGTTCCAAATGCTGCCTTGGAGCCTCGCTTCTTCGTTCTTTGATAACTACGCAGCGTCAGCTCGAGCTCCGTGGTATTCTTCAATCGCAGTAGTGCCAGCTGGTCCGCAGCTCCCGGTCGTCCAACATGCTGATAAAATGCTCCACATGTTCCCGGGCAGCTTCCGACCGGCTGGCATCTTCTTTAACCGGTATGTTTGTCCCCATTCCTGAGACATTCAGACGATGGAATTATTCCAGAGGGGTCTCATCTGCCCGCTTCTTGGTGTGGAAATACTGGCGCGCTACCGACGATCCCGATCCACAATATTGCTCTCCAAAAGCTTCAACCAGCTCCCTCCAATCTTCTCGGACTTCCCGGTTGAGCTGCTGGATCAAGTTTTTTTTATCATTCATCAAGTTTCCGAAAATCAGGCACTTCTCATAATCCGGCGTACGATATCTGAGGAATGCTGACTTCGTCTTGCTCAGCCATTCTCGGGCTTGGTCATCATCCATGTCCCGTCCAGTGAAATCCTTCAACTCGGACGTGGCTGGCATCCGCACCCTGGTAATTGCCCCTGATTCCGGATCAAACGCTTGGGCTGAGGCCATATTGGCTCGGCGAGCCATCCCGAGATCCAGGTCATCCGGATCATAGTGGCACCTGGCTGACCTGACCGATTCCATATCCACGTCGTGGAGAGACAGCTTCCTATTCGTTGGCCGTCCAGGTCGGCGACTTGGCCGGGGACTTGGCGGGACGGCACGGGGCTCACTCTGCTTGGACTTCACATAGGATTGGGCCGGCTCGGGCACCCGCCTCTCACGACGAGCCGGCGGGTCCGGTGATCCCGAACTGACGCGGCTGGCACTAACCCGACGCTGTTCTTCCAAGTATCGTTCCATCATGGCCGAAAAGATGCTCTGAAGGTGATCCAGCACTTGAGGGCTAGCCTGACGGTCCACTTGCGGGGTGACTTGGGGGGCACTGGGCTGCCAGCTCGAGGTTCCTTCTTAATCCGCACGTCTACGTCTTCGCCTTATGGCTCTTGATCCGCCGTCCGCGTCCGGGTCTGGACGCTGTGCTGACTGGTTTTCTCCGCTCGGGCTTATCTGGATCTTCGTATCCTCCAAACCTCATGGCCGTTTCCACGCGCGCTGATCCCCTTGGGCTAAGCGTCATGCGGGTAATGCCTACCGATGAGTCAGTTGAATCGCTTCTGAAGGGGCAATGCCTACCGATGAGTCTGTTGAATCCGCTTCTAAAGGGGCAGACTCGTACTGTGAGGAACCTGAGTGTAATCCAGCCGGTCTGCCTGCTGCCGGCGACGAAGGCGGAGACGCTCCAGTTGTTGCTGTCATCTTCTGCGACGGAGAGCAGCCCACTAACGGTACCAAGCGGTCGTGAAGTGCGCTGGATGTCTCCTTCAGCCTGTTCGCCTTCAGGTCGAACGACTGGTTCGGATCGAAAGCGCCGGTGTTGATGCAGGCTTGTTTGAGCTGTTCGAACAGTCCTCTAATGAGGGACACGTGGCTGTCTGAGAGAGATGGGACCCTTTAATCCACCTAGGATTTTTGGTCGAGTTATCTTCAGGACCCCATCCGTCCGTAAGTACCGCCCCAACTCGCGAAGGTGGTGGGCACGCACCAGGTCGGTGCCCGTAACCTTCTGTGATTGGCCATCCAGCTTTTCCTCTTCTTCTACAAAACGTGGCCTATCCTTGCGAGTTGGATAATCCGGCTCTTGCCAAGCCAGCATTTTTAAGAGTAGGTGCCCTGGATAGTGACTTGATCCTGATCCAGCCAGCTTTCCACTCTGGTCGTATCCAGCCTTCGATATTCTTTCTTAATTTTCTCTTCTTTGATATTCATAATATGCATTTGTTTGTTCGGATCATGGTCGAAACCATGATCCTTCCTCGGACTATGGTGACTTGCACCATAATCCGATCCGGCTCCAGCTGGGCTAGCGGCCGGCACTACAGTGACTAGTACCGTAATACGCCCCCGGCGGAGCCTCTAGGGGAGTAACTTCTTCTTTAATATCAACCTCGAACTCCCCCAATCCGAGTCGACCATCGCATCCTTCCATCTTCAGCAGCATTGGGGGCGATATGCCTCCCCCCAATGCACCCGACACAACGTCTTCAATGAATATGACAGGTTTAGGTCTTTCGCCCACTAGGGACCCGCGGTGATATCCAGGGTCACCAAGAGATCCGGTCACGCGCACCATTGTGATGTAGGCGCTCTCAGAAATTCTTCCTGAGATGCGAACACCCACGGGGGGCCCAGATGACTGACTTTCGGAGGGTTTACTCAGTCCATCCAGGCCTTGATCTGATCCGGCATCCAGCCGGCTGGATCGGTCACTCCCACCCGCTTGGTCGTGACGACTTGGATGATCCATGTTCAAAAAGTTCACCTTGTTTACCCGGCAGCACTGGCGGTTGCGCTCTCTTGATAGACCCTAGGGCGAAAAGTGAAAAGTCCGTCGAATAAGGAGACGAGGGTTAGGACTAGGAGTAACTCCTGGGCGAAAATCTTCACCGGGGAGCTTGATTGGCAATATACTTGAAGTTTGTATACTGCGACGGCTGGACGGAGAATAATCGATCGGCCAGCTAAAACCAAACTTAACAAAGGGGTAAATCCTATCGTGTATGTAATAGGGAATTCAAATGACACTCCACAATCTTCCACAGTAGGCCAAAACGTTACCACAGTTTCCAATAGAGATAAACCGTGTTCAAAACTCGGGCGACTTGAGTTGAGTATACGCGACGCGGCGACTCCCGGTCAGGGGACTTCCGGTGGGTTACTTTAACCTTCCCCGGACAAACCAATAGCAGCTAGAAGGGACCTTGTTAGCCCTCTGCTGTGGACCAATGAAAGCGACTTGCGTCTTAGAAAGCGAAACGTATACTGATTTGAATCCCTGTTCAATACTCCCTTTTGTGTAACCTACCCCAAATAGCCCGGCTGGATAGTCACGTGTCCTACCTGAAATAGCCCATCCGGCTCCACCTGGATTCTCTTTTGTGTATCGTACACCAAAACCATCCGGCTCCGCCTGGATCCTCTTTTGTGTACCGTACACCAAATCATCGGGCTGCGCCTGGGTAGCCATCCGCCTAGGCCCACTTAGCCACTGGCGTCAACTCTTCTTGAGCAGCTTAGCATCCACCCCCGGCGTCCCATCCGTCTTTCACAAAGGCCCAGCCTTCTTGAGGCACGTGCATCCTTCAGACAATCCCCCCGCGGTCGTCCACCATCGGCGGCCATCCAGTCCACCTTCGGCTAGCCCGATTCCAAGTCCCTTGATCACGTCCATCTGGCCCAATTCTGTGCCTGGCAGCATCCTGCCGCTGGTGAATACACCCGGCGGCTACCAGCCTACGTCCCATGATGGCCGATCCGGGCAGCTGGCTAGGACCAACATTTCTACCAATCAGGTGGCTGCATTTACTTCTCATTAGCCCATTAATTTCCAAGTCACTTCACCACACTAGCCAAACCATGTGATAAAACAATCAAGATCGAAGCATTAGGTAAGTCACATAGGTTGGTGTATGCTACATTAGGTATTAGATATTACATTATAAATAATAGGATTGAATTTACCCCTAACTATAGAGTCGCTCCGCCACATCTCGGCGGTCATTGGGAGCACAGGACTAACAACGCCTCTGTAGCTCAGCTCAATTCCCGGTTGAGACGCGCATATACGCATTTTGGCTTACCGAAAGTTCCCCGACGGGATGGTCAAGGTTTTCAACCCTCACTCTCACGCCCACGTGTTTGGAACATGTCTTACCTTTTGGAAGGGTTTTGGTGGAGATAACGTTGTAGTAAACTGTGGAATATCCTGATTTTTTGTGGTTATTGGTTATCTCTCGTTTTATCGGTTGGACCGGTCGGTCGAAGAATCCCGACCCAAACTTTATGGTACTCATACGTTGTATCACCCCTGATATCCACCGGAGAATGACCCCGTCCCGAAGAAGACACGTCCTCCGACCTGATTCTGAAAACGTTCATCATCTAGAGTCCACCTAAGTGAGTGTAACCACCGAATACCAGTGGGTACACAAGATGAGATGAAGTTGTTGGATTCTGTCGCACTTGATAACCGGTCTTACGACCGAAACAATCGGGCCGGTCATCCTAGTGATAACTTGTCCGATCCTGAAGTGGACCAGGTTAACGGAGTACCCCCTCCGATAATGATCGTCTAGGCCAGTGGGAATCCGAGCTCCACCCAACACTTCCGTTCATGATTTGGAAATCGGCTCCACCACAATGGTGCGCGTGCCCGCATCACTTGGTGACTCTGGATATCACCGTGGTTCCTCTGAAGATGAGAAAGATGTCAAATCAAAGTGGAGGAAACGTTTTCGGATGTATTGGAGGAAGGCGTTTCATCTCCGATGCTCTTCAAGTTTATAGGAAGCGATGGTCAACCTGGTCCGGCGGGTTCCGGGTCGACATTAAAGATCAAACAGCTCACCATAATGCTCCGACCGGGGCCGACCGGGGTTATAGTAAAATCAACTATAATCCGGGAAAGGATCGAGGCACCGACCTTGATCCCATGCATAAGAAAGTTGGAAAGGCCAAAAAGATGGGGGGGCGGATCAATATGATCCATCTAAAAATATGTAAAACCTAGACCGAAGATGTTCGAAGACGATGAGAAAAAATCAAACCATTTGGGAAAACTACGGTCAAAAAATATCGAACGCATGTTTTACCTTCGCGAGTTCCATAATTTCCTGAAGACTAAGTTCCAAGTGGTGTAGTCGAATCATCGTTTTCCAAAACGCGAACACCTAAATCCCGAAGATGCTCATAAAGCGACATGTGTGTGGAATCCCAAGCACGAAAAGGAAATATGACTGTTTTGTCTGCATACCTATGACAGCGCAGTAAGTCATGAAATTCATCCGACCCAAGAACCTCGGGAAGCTGGAAGGTCGGGCAAATAGGTCGACTACCTCCGGTAGCCAGTTCGATCTGATCAGAAACCTACTGGTCGAGAAAGTCGGCATCACTACTGGTGTTTTGACGCGAATAAGCTGCGCGATCTAGACCGAGAGACCATCAAATAGGCTATGGTAACGTTACACGATCACCTAGCATCGTTGGTCGGAGTAAATCCCGTGGCCCCATCACCACCGGTCGACACTTACACCAACTACAGCTGACCGAACGCCATATGACTGATGCCGCACAAGATGACGACTCGATCCAGGGGTCAGATCTGTCTATAGTGGATTCCACTGACTCTTAAGTTGGGGTAACTCGCATGACGATAGGTCCGAAAGGAATCGGACTGCTCGATACCAAGATCGAACCACAGAGCAGGAAGAGGAAACCTGAATGGCCGAGTCGGATCAGAAAACAGCTCTGAAGCCGCTCACGATTTTGAACAATACAACCTGAGCCCCAGGAATACTTTCATAGGCATGCCTTAAGTCCCTGACCAGATGCGATCTATATTTACGTCCACAATGGATCGTTTAGTACGGGAACATCATGGATCATACCAATATACACCTGGTCGTGGCAATAATGGCTGGATGCCAATCGACCAACGGCAAAACCAGCGCAAACACCTGCAGATGTGGACATGGAGTCAGATCGATCGGCTGGACATATCCGATGAATTTGACAAACCAGCTGTGGTGTAGTCGCTCTCAGAAATTCTTCCTGAGACGCGAAAGAATTTCTGAGAGCGACTACAGTCATTCATCTGGTCCCCCTACGAAACCATTCCACGGGGGGGGGGGGGGGGGCAGATGAATGACTGTCGGAGGGGGTACTCCGTCCATCCGAGTCATGATCCGATCCGGCAACCGGCCGGCTGGATCGGTCACTTCCATCACCTTGGTCGTGACGACTTGAATGATCCATGTTAAAAGCTCACCTTGTGTACCCGTCAGCACTGGCGGTTGCGCTCTCTTGATAGACAATAGGGCGAAAAGTGTAAAGTCCGTCGAATATGGAGACGAGGGTTAGGACTAGGGGTAGCTCCTGGGCGGAGATCTTCACCAGGGAGCTCGATTGGCAATATACTTGAAGTTTGTTTACTTTGGGGGCTGGACCGTGAATAGTCGATCGGCCAGCTAAACCAATGACAATAAAGGGGTAAATCCAAACGTGTACGCAAAAGGGAATCCAAATATAACTCCACAATCTTCCACAGAAGGCCAAAACGTTACCACTTTCAATACTTAATATAACCGTGTTCAAAACACTTGCGACTTGAGGTGAGTATACGCAACGCCGCAACTCCCGGTCAGGGGACTTCCGGTGGGTTACTTTAACTTTCCCCTGGCAAACCAATAGCAGCAAGAGGGGACCTTGTTAGCCCTCCGCTGTGAACCAATGAAAGCGACTTGTGTCTAAGAAAGCGAAACGTATACTGATTTTTATCCCTAGGTCCAATACTCCCTTTTGTGTATCCTACCCCAAATAGCCCGGCTTGACAGTTATGTGTCTTAACTGAAGTGGCCCGGTTAACTCCGATCGGCTGCTCTTTTGTGTACTAGCCCGGCCGGTATACCGTCGCCCTCCATTTCACAGCGTATACGGCCTCACATATACTTCTTCATTTATAAACCACGCACACTTGTCGGGGCTCCTGCTGCGACTCTTTTGACTCCTCGTTCACTTCCGAGCTTTGGCTCTTCAGACGCCACTGATCGCACGGAAGTCGAACCATATAACGAAAAGTTCGAAATGTGTATCAAGGAGCGCGAACGCTTAACGACAATAGCGAAGCGCATGACAGAGAGTCTTCTTGATGCTACTTCCTACAAGCATTTTCAATTGCGTTACATTTCAATAACTTGTTTGCGGGACTATGTTCGTCATAAATGAAGCACATATTGGCCTCGTCGGCACAAATTTAAGTCCGTCCTTCTTCCAATCACATTTTTCCTTATGGTAGTGCCACATTTTTACACCGTTTGTAATGGGGTGCCATTACATAAGTGATATTTAAGTTGAAATATTCATTTTCAGACGTAATACCTGAAATGTGAATATTGGATTATAAGTTGTCATAATCCACCTTTGAGATATAATCGAATCTAACAAGTCATCTAATGATAAAAATATCATTAGATCAGTTTTATACTACATGTTACCTATGATTAGTCTAGGTCTAATCTATACTAGTTAGCTCTTAACCAACCATAAATATATTCACTCTTAAACTTACCTTCTAGCACTAACGTCCCTTAGGTGTATATATAGTAATATATATACTTAATCGATAATTAATTAATGTCGCGGACTCCGCTCAGCGAGATTGGGATGAATATGCAGAGAGACTGGTGTTTGCATTGAATTCCTCTTTCGATCGGATCAGGGGAGATACTCCTTTCTACTTGGCGTATGGTTGGGACCCCCGATCTACCATCGAGTCGGTGATCCCTGTTGGATGCACCCGAGGTCGAGATCGCGAAGCTCGCCGATGGCGTATGGGACTCCAACGTCACTACCAACATGCGCGGGAGCAAGTCAACGAACGATTGCGAAGGGCCATCCAAGAAAGAGCTGATCGGAACAATGATCAGGCCGATCCGCATAATATCGAGCCAGGATCAAGAGTTTGGCTTTACTT
>MIQA02023637.1:0-20135 GCA_001887855.2 Sclerospora graminicola
TGGCGCAATCAGTACCGCAAACGGCCCTCCGACCATCCTGGACTTCGAGTGGCTCGGCTCCGCGCAAGTATAATTGTCCATAGGGATGGATAATCGAGCTTCCTTTGATTCTTTCTTTTCCTCATTTCCCTCTCAATATACCCGTCTGTGCTTATTTCATCTTCAATCCAATCCTTCACTTCGACTACTAGTCGTGATTAGTCTCGTCCAGCCGGCTTGGGGATCTGCTTAGAGGGACCTCTTGTTGCCACCGGGCGTCTCTTGGTCCGGTCGGGTCTGAATGCCTTGTTCCCAGTCCCGGTTACCATACTCCTCTTCCTCGGGACAGTTGGATCCGGGCGGATGGTCCTCGTACCTAGCGGCCGGTTTGATTATTTCCGACAGCTTGTTCATTTCTGCCAATCCGTCCAACAATTCTGTATCTGACACGGTGAGACCGACCTGATCTCGCATGGCTAAGGTGGCCAGATGGTCTGCGCTGTTATTCCATTCTCGTTTGACATGTAACATTTCATATTGTGGCCATTTCCGCAGGGCGGACATAACCCGATCGTTCAGCAGTCTCAGCCGGGGCGCCTTGCAATCTATCTCTCCTGCGATTTGCCGGATCACCAGATTGGAATCACCACATATGATGATCCGCCCCTGTGTCCGGCCAGCCAGCAGATTTAAGCAAAGTAAAAGCCCTCTGTACTCCGCTTCGTTCACAGTTATGCCAGGCGTGAAATCCAAGGCGGCCGTGACCACTTTCAATCCAGGCAACTTCCGCACAATAGCACTGTAGGCCCCGACTCCCTTCTTTACACTCGCCGACCCGTCGTAACTCAAAATCATTAGCTCCTCCGTGGGTCCCACTGTTGGCGGCGGTAATATGATGGATTGTCGTGGCTGCTTCCGAGGCGCTATAGCTATCAGTGCCTCCTCCACTTCTGCCCTTGGGGTAATGCTGGCCACCAGTGTGACCATTATCTCCTCTTCTCCCTTAGTACACTTAATTCCTTCGAGGGACTACTGGGACAGCAAAGCCGCCCATCTACCCAGCCGGCCGTCAATTCCATTTGCCGTCAGAAGCCATGACAGGGTCGATCGTCTAGATAGTACCTTGATGGGCCGAGACACCAGCATAGTATAACACACATCCAAGATCCGCAATAGAGTCAGAACTTCTTTATCCACCAATCCATAATTAACTTCATTAACTTTCAGGGTCCGGCTGGTGAAGGTCACGGGACAGTACACTCCGTCATGATCTTGCACGAGAGCGGCCGAGATGGCCCACTTGTTAGCGTAGATGATGACCACCGGAGTCTTATTAACATCGAAATGTTTCAGGACCGGTGTGGTCGCCATCTTCGCCTTTAACATACCAAAAGCCACCATCGCTCGGGTCATGTGGTCGTCCGGGCCGGCCGCGCAGGGGTCCGGCAGCCGGCCGCCTATCTGGGCAGAGAAGGGCGCCTTCTCATTGGCCGAAATAGCTGACAAGGGCGGCATCCCATTGGCTGATATTGCCGGCCCGGCTCGCGTTTCCGCTTGCCTATCCTGCTCTCTCAGCTTGTGGTAATCCACCTCCCGTAATTCATACAAAACCGCCGCATAGACTGCGAAATCCTCATGAACCGACTGTAATAATTCAGGCTGCCCAAAAAGGATTGCATAGCCTTTAGGGATCGCGGGAAAGGCAGATTACTCAAGGACTCCAAATCCTTCGGGTTAGCCTCCAATCCGGCAATCGAAACCTGATGACCCAAATAGGTCACCTTAGTCTTTCCCCAGAAACTCTTAACCACACTAATCGAAAGATTCCACTTTTCACACGTAATCACCAACTTCTCCACTTTGTCACACAGTAAATCCCAGGTAGTTGCCGTCACGAGAATATCATCAATGTAGGACCGCCGGAGCTGGCAGACCAGCTGGCGTTACTGCGGTTAAAGAACACCACGGAGCTGGAATTGACGTTGCGCACCTACCTAAGAGCGAAGAAGCGAGGCCCCAAGGCGGCAGTTGGAACCGGCCGTTTCAAGTCCCGATTTAACGCGAATCAAGGAGGCCGGCCGCTATCTACCAGGACGGCCCGAGCCGTCCGCATGGTCGCCCGAGAGTCAGACGCGACCAGCTCGGAAGAGGAGTATCAGCGATCTGGGGGCGAGTCTGAGGAGGAACAGTATCGGTACCTTTTCTCGGCAGAAGCCAGTCAGCCATCCAGGTTGCCAGCCGGGTCCGGTCAGCCGAAGGGTTTTCCGGCTCGAACTGACCAGGATTACCCCAGGCGTAAATGTACCCACTGTGGGTCCATCAAGCATAACGACCGGAGCTGTTGGAAGCGGCTGACCTGCAAGAAGTGCGAAAGGAAAGGACATCCGGCGGAACACTGCCTGTTTACGTGTAAGACTTGCGGGGAGGTGCACGAGGCGGGACTGTGCCCAATTGAAGAATTCTACAACCAGATGAAGAAGTGGTACGTCCCGACCAAGCATGCTGGAATGTTGCCGCCCGGGGAGGAAAATATGTTAAACTAGATCGCTGGCCAGGTTGGAATCTGGTTCAAGCCGAGCGGTCTAGTGTTAGTATCTATGCATATGTCAGTAAGGAGGATAATCAAGAAGCAAAGCAAAGCGTAACCGACAATACATGTAAGTTTGACGATTACGTCATCCGGTCCCCGGGCAGCACGGCTGACCCCTACCTGGTGAGCAGTATACGGACGGATGAGTATTCCCGGTCTGAAGTGCGTATGGAATTGAACCTGTTACCTGGCGAGTCGCAAGGTTATTGGAAATATCATTCGCCGAATAAATGGTTCAAGCAGGCCAAGACGGATGGAAAAATCAATAACCAGAAGGCTACCATGCTGTTCGACTCTGGCGCGGAAGTGTCTATCGTGGACACCACCTTTGCTCGTAAGGTGGGGTGTGAGACAGACGAGACGAAGCGGCAGGAATGTATCGGCATTGGAGAAAGTTCATACATGACCCAGGGAAGAACAAGAGTTAAGATTACGCTAGCTGGGTCTTTGGTATATTACTTACCGCCTTGGCAGGCAAGCAGGCCGGGCAGGATGCAATTCTGGGTATGGATTTTATGGTCCCGGCCGGCATACGGCTGGACTTTTTGCATGGAACATTGACGTTGCCGGACGAGGTACAGATCCAGCTGGCCGACCGGCGGCCCTTATATGGTGCCCACGTCCAGTTCCTCAAGCTAGGTCAGTTTGTAACGGTGCCAGCGGGAAAAGCGGTGGAAGTAATGGTGCGACCACACGACAGGCGGAGTAAGTTATGGCGGACAAGGGGCGAGTGCTGGGTACCCTCGTTTGTTAAAGGGGGTGGTCATCGCAACTCTATAAGCGTGACCAACATCTCGCAAAGACCCCTCACCTTGCATGAAGACGTGATCATTGGAATGTGGCTGGCCGAGGACAAGGTGCCCCGACAGCCGGGCTATGTCACTATTGGCTCAAGACGCTATACCGAGTGGCAAAACCTGGCTTTTTAGGCAACCACCGATATGGTCAGCGAAGTGGAAGACTTGGAAGAGGACCAGACGCCGATGGTGCTAAACCCGAGTACCGGAACCCTTCTAAAAAAAAAATATTGACGCGGAGCCGGCCGTCGCCGGATCCGGCTGAACGTATTGGCCGAGACTATGCCCCGATCGCGGAACTGGTTTTGCCCACCCAGAGGAAGACGGACGAACGACAGAATCGGGAGGAAGGACAAAGCGGAGTTACATATGAGGACAACCCCGATGGCGGATGGTGTGATGACCAAGGTGAAGGCGGATCGACCCAGCCGGCCGATCGAAATTCGGAAATAGCCGAAGGCGGATCGACCCCGGCCGATCAAGATCCCGAAGTAGTCGAAGCTGACCAAGTCTGCATTCATGAAGGGGGCGAGCTATATGTTGAAGGCATGGAGGATCAGATGGCGGTGCTACCTGAGGTAACTCCCTGTCCCCAGCGGTTACTATTGACGATCTACAAGTGGGAGACCCGGATGTGAACACCCCGGAAGAGATCGGCAAATTGAAGGATATTATATGGAAAAGACGACATCTGCTGATCGGACCAGGGAACGCACTTCCTCCGGCCGCCCATGGGGCGGTATGTGATATTGATGTGGGAGGCGCCAAGCCGGTCGCACAAAGATGCCGAAGAGTCGCCCCCCAGTATCGGGAAAAGCTGTCAGAGCTTATCAAGGGATTGCTGGCCACCAAGATAATTCAGCCGTCCATCTCGCCATGGGCTTCGCCCATTGTAATCATTATCAAGAAGAATGGGGTGGATATAAGGCTGTGTATTGACTACCGGCTGGTGAACCGGCTGACTAAGCTGATGGTTTACCCGATGCCGTTGATAAACGACTTGCTGGAGGACTTGAATAAAGTTTTGTGGTATTGCTCATTGGACATGGCCAGCGGATTCTGGGTGGTCTCTATGACCGATCGTGCACGGGAGATCTCTGCATTCGTGACGCCTTTCGGGTTGTTCGAGTGGAACCGGATGCCGTTCGGTCTGAAGAATGCCCCGCAGATTTATCAACGGCTGATAGATAACGCGCTGTACGGACACTTCAAGATCAAGGCGGATCAAGATCCGGCTCTGGTCGGGGATGTGTTCACCGAAGGCGACCCGGATCCCGACCCAAAACCTTCAGTTTTGGGGCGGCGGGCTTATATTGATGACATTCTCGTTACGGCAGCTACTTGTGATTTACTGTGTGACAAAGTGGAGAAGTTGATGATTACGTGTGAAAAGTGGAATCTTTCGATTAGTGTGGTTAAAAGTTTCTGGGGAAAGACTAAGGTGACCTATTTGGGCCATCAGGTTTCGGTTGCCGGATTGGAAGCTAATCCAAAGGATTTGGAGTCCTTGAGTAATCTGCCTTTCCCGCGGTCCCTAAAGGCTATGCAATCCTTTTTGGGCAGCCGGAATTATTACAGTCGGTTCATTGAGGATTCGCAGTCTATGCGGCGGTTTTGTATGAATTACGGGAGGTGGATTACCACAAGCTGAGAGAGCAGGAAAGGCAAGCGGAAACGCGAGCCGGGCCGGCAATATCAGTCAATGGGATGCCTCCCTTGTCAGCTATTTCGGCCAATGAGAAGGCGCCCTTCTCTGCCCCGATAGGCGGTCGGCTGCCGGATTCCTGCGCGGCCGGCCCGGACGACCACATGACTCGAGCGATGGTGGCCTTTGGTATGTTAAAACCGAAGATGGCGACTACACCGGTCCTGAAACATTTCGATATGAATAAGATTCCAGTGGTCATCATCTACGCTAACAAATGGGCCATCTCAGCTGCCCTCGTTCAAGATCATGACGGAGTGTACTGTCCTGTGACATTCACCAGCCGGACCCTGAAGGCTAATAAAGTTAATTACGGATTAGTGGATAAAGAAGTTTTGGCTTTATTGCTGATCTTTGATGTGTGTTATACTATGTTGGTGTCTCGGCCTATCAAGGTACTATCTAGACGGTCGACCCTATCATGTCTGCTGACGGGGAATGGAATTGACGGCCGGCTGGGTAGATGGGCGGCTCTGCTGTCTCAGTGGTCCCGCGAAGTGATTAAGTGTACTAAGGGAGAAGAGGAGATACTGGGCACGCTGGCTGCCAGCACTACCCCAAGGGCAAAAGTCGAGGAAGCACTGACAGCGATAGCGCCTCGGAAGCAGCCTCGACAATCCATCGTATTACCCCCGCCAACAGTGGGACCTACGGAGGAGCTAATGGTTTTGAGTTTTGACGGGTCGGCGAGTGTAGAGAAGGGAGTCGGGGCCTACAGTGCTATTGTGTGGAAGTTGCCCGAATGGAAAGTGGTCACGGCCGCCTCGGATTTCACGCCTGGCATAACGGTGAACGAAGCGGAGTACAGAGGGCTTTTATTTTGCCTAGATCTGCTGGCTGGCCGGACACAGGGTGAGGACGTCACCGTCCACTGCAAGGGGTCCGAGGCACTCTGTGCCAACACGGTTAACAAGGACAAGCGAGTCTACCATCTGCCGTTACAACGGCGTCGGTGGACTATGCCCAGGAACATACAGAGCGCTGACATCGAGCCAGTTCTAAGGACAACGGAAGTGTGGCGACTTTCACACGGCCACCAAGGACAAGCGAGTCCACCGTCTGCATATATCACGGCGTCGGTGGACTATAACAACGACATACAGAGCTCTGGTATCGAGCCAGCTCTCAGTACAACGAAAGTCACTGCAACCGGAAAGTTACGGACTCCAGGAAGCTATTCATTTCCTGGGGACCGAAAAAAGAGCTCACATTGTGCGTAGCACTGCAATTGAGCAACGACAGCTAGCAACAAGTGAGGAAGATCTATGTCTGCAGTCATGTATCTAGTGCTTTTTACCACCTACCCAGCACCGCTTTTATTAGCGAGAAGATATTTCTTAGGATACTTGGAGACCCATTAACGACTTGGCGCCCCGACCTGATGGGATCGGGCGCCATCGACGCACTCATGAAGACCAAACCTTGGAAAATCCTGAACACTAAGATGCCAGATATGGGAGTTCTGTCCAGCCCATGGTTCACGGAATTCAAGGCGAGATTTCAGGATTTCGCTGTGGCTCATGCTTGGGCCATCCGGGAGTGTACCCACTTCCTGTACATCTCTGCAGAGGACAAGCGAGTGGACGAATCTCTCCGCAAGTACTCCCCTGCCTGAAGAACCGTCGTGGCGAGCTTCCGAGCTGGCGCCGTTATGTACGTTTATCATGGAGGGTATCCGGGATGGTAACTGTGACTTGGACCTGTTTCACTTCCCGTTCATGCTCCATCTACCGAGCCGTAGGTGCGGAAATACAGCGGAAGGAGGGACGTGGTACCCAGGCCTGGGTGCGCGGGATCAGACCACCTACCTTTCCGAATCTCTGGAGGCCATTGACCAGCAAGATCCTTGGCGCAATCAGTACCGCAAACGGCCCTCCGACCACCCTGGACTTCGAGTGACTCGGCTCCACGGCAAGTACAGTCATCCACAGGGATGAGCAATCGGGCTTACTTTAATTCTTTTATTTCTCTCGTTTCTCTTTCAATATATCCATCCGTTCCTCTTTCGTTCCCACTCCAAGCATTTACTTTTGACTACTAACCGTGGTTAGTCTCGTCCAGCCCGCTTGGGGGTCCGCCTAGAGGGACCTTTTATTGCCGCAGGGCATCTCTTGGTCCGACTGGGTGTGAACGTCCTGTTCCCAGTCACGGTCGCTATATTCCTCTTATATGGGACGGCTGGATCCGGGCGAGTGGTTCTCGTATCTAGCGGCCGATTTAATTATCTCCGATAGCCTGTTCATCTCCGCCAATCCGTCCAACAACCCTGGATCTGAAACGGTGAGACCGATCTGATCTCGCATGGCCAAGGTGGCCAGATGGTCTGCGCTGTTATTCCACTCTCGCTTGACATGTGGCAATTCGTGCTCCGGCCATCTCCGCAAGGCGGACATAACCCGATCATTCAACAATCTCAGCCGGGGCGCCTTGCAATCTATCTCTCCTTGAATTTGCCGATCACCAGGTTGGAATCACCACAAATGATGATCCACCAACCCGTCTAAACTTGATGGTTTTAAACTCAGAGTAGCTAATAGTTAAGACTAATTAGACTACATAGGACCAGGAGGAGCTCTACGCTCCTCCTGCCACCGTATAACGGAATTGTCGCTGTCGTAATCGACAGCGTCAGAATCCACCTCGCCATCACTTAAAGGCGAAAAAATTCCAGCGAACTTACGCTCGCTCTCAAGGATCAGCCTCCAAACACAGTACATCGCCTGGATCAAACAAGAGCTCAGGTACGCAACCTCTCTCCCAAACTCCGGCCAAAACCCGGCGATCAGCTCCAGCCGGGCCACGTCCCAAACGTCGACCCAGCCGGCCGGCGACCAAACCCAAGATCCGGAGGAGCACTCTGCCCCCTGTGCTCCCTTTTCCTAAACTTCCGCTTCTGTGGTTACCGGACGGACGCTTCCCCAGCGGGGCGAATTGGTCTGCCATCCTACCTTGACAGGTCAAGCAGCTGAGAGATGCAAGTCTCGCCGATATCCCCAGTTCTCAGTTCGCTCACTCCCTATCCCGTCCACCTCTCTGGTTGTTCCCTCGATCCCGCAAGACGACTAGTATGGTTAGTGACGGTGAACCAAGTCGTGGAACAGTTATGTAAAACGATGCATTTAAATTCATATAAATATTTTTGTCTATCTACTTATACTTTTAATTGCACCACTATCGCAGGTAGATGGAAATAGAAAAGTGCATAATTAATAATATAACAATATAATAAATCATGTAACTACAATCATTTATAAGCAAATCCCAAGAGGATCAAACGCAGCTGCCGATGCAAAAAAGCACTATTTCAACAATTTAAAAACAAACAAAAACAATGGACCTCGAGGAAACGAAGACGACGATTACGCTGTAGTCGGCGCGGGTACTCGCGTCGAAGCCGACTATCTTGCCGCCGATAGAAGGTACAGTGTAAACCTGGCAGAAGCCTTAATTATATACTCTTGAACGAATAAGAGAGATTTAGTAACGTTTACTACTCATAACTTCAATACATATTCAGCTCCCTACTTTATATCATCTACAGTGTACCAAAAAAAATACATCCGCTGTTTCGAAATACGACTCCAACCTCGTATTTCGGAAACCGGATGGAGGCTTAAACAGCTTTTGAAAAATAGATGGTTGACGCGCTATACAGCACACCCAACTCGGCCGAACCAGTGTTTGCTCCGAAACAGTGCTTTTTAAAATCCAGTGGAATCCAGCGGATTTGTGGTCAACCAGACGGAACCTTAGTCAAGGTTCTGTGGTCGTAATACGCTCTACTTGAGCTCCAGTGAATCTCTTGGCCGGTCAGAGATTTATGAGCATCTTTGTATATTGCAATATGCGGTTATAAGTCGATTAGCGCTTATCGACACACCACTTCACTTGTGACTTAATTAGCTTACAAAGTCTGAAGATTGTAGTACCGGTCCTCAACTTGCGTGCCACTTGTTCATCTCAACGTAGAAAGAAAAGTAAATTAAATAAAGCTATTGTTTGTTTTAAATTTGTTTCGATTACGTTTCTAGTGGAAAATGGAGGTAGAAAAATTTGAAAGTCAAATGCAAGCATGGGGACGATTTTAGACTATCTGAAACGTATGAATAGGCGTCTCGAGGCGGTGAAAGAGACTCCGGATCCTCCCCATCTTTTGTTGGGTGAGGGCTTGGCGGTAAATTGAGAAGTCCTAACCTTAGCTGTACCCATCATGTATGGTCTTAAGCCAAATTAATTAAAATCATGGGATAGATTTTTACAAGAAAGTGTCTGATCGTGAACGCTGTTTTGATCGAATTCAGTGGAACAGCGTATACAAACAGAGGATTTTACTAGACGGACCCTTAGTGTTCCTTCATATTCTCTTAACTGAACTCTTATAAACTTAAATTTTGTTTTATTGTAATTTTGCCAAATATGGAATTCTACCTTCACGAAATGGCTTCAAAATCCAACTTCAAGTGACCTTCACTCTTTTTATTGGTACATAATCGCTGGGAGGAGTGAGCGTTGTGACATTGCTTAAGCATGTATATCCAGTTGTTTTGATAGTATCATGACATCCCTCTCATTACCTGTCTGAACCATTAACAGCTATCAAAGGTTTCTTATGGATGGAGGAGTGAATGTTTGTGAACGAGTTGCTTTCACTCACAGACAAGCTACATCAAGGTGAAGTCAACGAGCGCTTGCCCGTGGCGAGAAAGTCTTGGCTTAGAATATTGGCTGGAAAGAAATTGTGACGGAAAGATTTGTAAACGCTGAACCGCGCCAACAGAGCCTGATAAAAAGAATAACCAACAGATCCGGCATTTAGTAGAATGAGTAAAAGCGCTGCCTCAGCCTCTAATATTCCCTCAATAGCCACTTCGTCATCTTCCCCTAGTATCAGCGCGTCGCCGGCTATTAAACGTCAGAAAATCAGCGAAGAAGACTCATCCATTGCGGTAGCTGAATCAAAGGATAACATTCCGGATGTGTCACCAGTGGTAGAGAACGCTGGCGAAAACGTCCAAAAAAATTCTAGTTCGAATGTGGCACTGAGCCTGCAAAAAGATCCGTCGTGGATGTTGGGCGACGTTGACAGTTTTGGCAGCTTGGGTCCCATTCCGTCAATGAGTGCGGTGCTGGAGAAGCGCACGCCGAGTCAGTTTTCCATCGGTTCTCTGTTGCCTTCGTCTGTGAGTGCGTCAAACGCTGGAGCTCAAACCTCAAAAGTGCATCGCACAGAGAATGTGGTCACGGAAACTGCTGAAGCTATTACGGATCATGAAGGTCAGGGGCCGGTAGGATCAATAGTCGTATCGACAATGGCGGAGGGTTCTGGGGGCAACACCAAGTACATGAACCCCGCGACAGGCGATTATATGTACCCAGATGACGTCAAGCCCATGAGTTTTTACGACAAGCAGCGACTCGTGCAGAAGATTACAATGCTCCCAAGCCAGTATCTGCGAGGACTTATGGATGTGATTAGCAAGTATCAGCCAGACACGGTACGTCAAATTGACGACGACGGCTACGCGTTTGATCTAGGTCAGATGAATGAGAATACGGTGTGGGCTATCAGTGACTACGTAAAAGACTCGATGATTGAGCTTGACGGGTATATTAAATCTCTAAAACAAACGGGTATCAGCTTATCTGCAGAAGAGGAGCGACAAGAGGATGGAACCATTCTGACGGCGACGAGTACCGGGATGTCCAGTAGTACGGCGCGTCACGTTACCGATGCATTGGCACTGAACTCAACAAAGATATCGTCTATCACGAACAATGAGAATCAGAACAAGTTTCTAGAGCAGGTGGAAATGTACTCTAAACCGAAAGTAACCAAATCGCGCGTGAAGCCTAGCAAGAAGCATGAATGTCCAACCTGCCATAAGCAGTTCCGTGGACGCTCCGAGTTGCAAAACCACATTCGAACTCACACAGGCGAAAAACCACTTAAGTGTTCTTACGCTGGGTGCCCAAAGCGCTACGCGCACAGCTCGAATCTACGGGCCCATGAGCGTACACACGCCGGTATCAAGCCATACACATGTCATTACGACGGCTGCGGGAAGAGCTTTGCACATTCGGTGTCACTCAAAGAACACATCTGGATGCACGCGGGTTTCCAGCCTTATATGTGTCCATACGAAGGCTGTCAGAAAAAGTTTACACAAGTCTCAAATTTTGCACGACACAAAAAGACGCATGAGAAAGAAGATCGCAGCGAGAACGAGCATTCCATTGAAAGCGACAACTAGGCACAGTGCCGAGACGAGACTATTGAACCCGCGAAGTATACTTAACGTGACCAGGAACAGCAGCATGTGATTTTAAGCGCAACAGTTGACCTTTCTCTCTGTATTTAAAAAGCCTCCGATCCCAATCACTCAGTTGTGATCGGCCCTCTCGGCTTAGATAACACGAGCGTGCGCTCGTGTCCGTTGTTGTCAATCTTGGCGATGAGGAGTGACCGTCTGTTCGTTTCCAAGCGCACAGACGGCAGCGGCTGATTGTCGTCCGGCGCGACCGCGTCTTCGTCACTTTCCTCAGCAAACTGGCCGAGATCGACGGCCTTCTCAGCAATGCACGTAAAGAATCCATTCTTATGGTCGTGCGCCGTATACGCGAGGTCGCCTTCCGCCTTGAGTAGTAGTCCATGGCCGTCGTTCAGTACCAGCCCCAGCTCCATCGTGAAGTATCGGTACACGCAATGTATGAAAAATAACGTTTAAATCTAATTAAAATCAAATCTGTTATTTAGTAGTAATAAAATGGTAGTCTATTTATATTTAGTCTTATGTATTAAGACTATTAGCTACTATAAATGTAAGTATTTCTGCTTTAATATTCTGAAATCTTGTCGTCCGCTCGTGATCTAATAATAATGCGGTCTAAGCCAAAAGCCTCCGACATTATCCTCCGACACATATGAGAATTTGTATACAAGAACCATATGGTAGGAACATAAAAAAGAGCGCTTAGAGAGCGGAGCCCCACCGGAGCGAAGCGAAGGTCGGGGGCGCGGCGCGTAGCGCGGAGTACAAGCACCTACGGGGAGGGACAATCTATTGTAGAGCCACCGCAGCGCAGCGGAGGTCGGCGATAGGGAGCGCTCTAGCGGAGCGGGCGCGGCTTAGCACCTCGCCGCAATAAGCGGTGTTTATTGGATTATAATTGTTTTCCTAACCCTATCCAATTTGAATCCAATCAATGGTGTCGGATCTTTTGTAGCCATGTCGGAAGCGTTATGGTATGGTAAAATATCAGCTGTTTAAACGGTTTAATTTTAAGGCAAGCGTTTACAAAAATAGGAATAGCGGTAAAGTGGATAAAGCGGTCACCAGTGAAGCGTGTCATATGCTGATATAGCAGGGGAAATGCTCGCCGTAGAAAAATTGAGAACCGTCGCGGCACGTCCATGAACGCGATGTCTTCACACGCAATTTTTACCCTCACTTTCACGCAAACGACATTTGATGCTACTTTCCAGTGCGCCACGATAAGGTCAGAAGCAGAGTGTGTGTCAGTCTCTAAATTTTGTGAGTTTCGTTGTTTTTAGCTATGTGTTCAACATGACTGCTAGACATCGAAGATTAGTATGATCGATTTAGCTGGTTCAGAGCAAGCTAATACATCGGGAACTATTGGTGATCGATTAAAAGAGGGCGCAATGATCAGCAAAAGTCTGTCAAGCCTTGGTCGGGTCATTTCCGCCTTGAGCAAGTGTTTCGATCACACATATTTTATCGGTATTTAATGTTGCTCAACGAAAAATTGTGGGCTATAGACAAGCTGCAGATCGGATTCCTTACCGAGATAGTACAATCACGTGGCTTCGGAAAGAAAGCTTCGGAGGAAATGCAAAGGTACGTACATGTACCGTTGTCATACCGAAGATGTTTCACTCATTTTTCTTTCTCATTGTTTACGTTCCATCAGTATTTGATAGACCACAATGTTTGCTATGATCAGTCCTTCCTCAGCTGTAAGTGACTTGTCCTTTTGTTGTACGAACTTGATTAACCAGCTCAACGCTTCATTTGATTTTCGTTAGAACTATGATGAAACGATGAGTACACTACGATACGCAGAGTCCACAAAAAAAGTGATAAACTGTGCTGTGGTGGATGAAGATAAGAACGCTCAAATCATTCACCAACTTCAACGAAATATCAAGGAGCTCCGTGCACAGCTTGAAACAAAAGAAGGCAGTATCGAAAAGAAGCAGTAAATGCTGGCTTATGTGCGAGTTTGAGGGATGGTGAATCACTCTACGCCAAGCTGCAGAACGTGGTCGAGTTCTTTCGAGCGCAACAAAAGCACGTGACTGAAACAAGTTCTGATCTTGCTTTTCATTTGAGTGACACCCTTCCCAGCTTGGTTAATATTTGTGCAAACTTGATACCTGACGAAGCTTACGTTCTTGTGGAGGGAACAACCCTCTTTGGTTCTGACACAGACCCCAACATGGCTCAGCACGATGTGGTGAACGTTCACCACGATGTTTTAGATGATCAGTAGCGAGACACGCTGGAGATAACGAAAGAGCTAGTGATGCGATTCAACCAACGAAACGATGTGGCCCTGGTCCTCAACGATGTTGCGGCGACGAAAAAGTAATTCCCGCAGCGCGATGGTCTACTCGAAGTGGTCAATCGTCACACAAGGAATCCCAAGTTGAATTTGGCAGAGGTTGCGTTGTATGCTGATAAGCGCTCGATCATGCAAGTCTGTAAGCTACCAGGTGATGAACTGAGCAGAGTCTTGTCCTGCACGCTTGTTTCACGTATTTCGAGTGCCTAGCGAAAAAGGCTCCACGATAATGAACGACGATACGGATGTGTATATTGTGGAATTGAATCGTTGGATCTAACTGCGATAGTACTCGTGAATGGCCAGCCACTTGAGTATGGTTGTGGAAGACCAACGAAAGTACATCACGGTGATCAAGTGCGACTTGGCAAACCTTACTGTTTCCGAGTTCATGTTGTGCTCTTGTGATAGTTGTTTGTTACCCTACTGTTTAAAGCAGGGTTTCGAGTCCTTGCGAGATTGCAAATTGCACCCCTGCAAATTGCATGCAAATTGCGGGTGCAATTTATCGCTGTGATAAATCACACCCATAATTGCAGCTGAGGGCTAGGTAAATAAGGGATATGAGGGTCCCTATTTTTCCTTCTCCAAACCATTTTTGCCCCCACGAAGTAATGGAGGACACAAACATGCTGACGATGATAATGATACAGAGTCAAAGCATAAACGATTGGATTCATGTACGGTGCATATAGAAGAGGTTCTTGGCGTGACAATCGGTTGCTTCTCGCCAATCGCTGCACCAATGGTAGGATATTTTGAGTGGGGTGTTTATTTTTCAATAGGTGTCTTGATACTTATCGGTTGCGATCGGTACATGTAGTTCACTTCGTTTTACAAGTTTATCCTGGAGAAGAAAGCAGCAGATTCTCGCACTATGGACGAACCTTGTGAGTTGCTCATGATCTTTGATCCCAGTATTCAGTGCCGATTCTACTACTAAAGTTCACGACGTATGTCAAGCCCATTCTTTCCAGCCAAGATGCCCTCTTTTGTGCTGTTTTATTGATCTTGTATTTGTAACTTGATTTATGTAGAAGTCTGCAGAGAAATTGCTACCTGTGGCAAAATTTCGACGACCTTCACCACCACCGATCAGCATCATCAGATGCAAAACAAAGCAGAAACAAGCGTTGAAAATCTCGCGTGTCTCAACGATACCAAAGTCTCAGCCGGAGTGGGTCAGAGCCCGCTCCATCGCCACGTTACCGTATTCTACGACACTTCCTACTGATTTATCTCTTTCATTCAGTAAGAATCAAAACCAAGGCGAAGATGAAGGTTCGTCTCCCAGGGTCCACTTACCTCCGCTTTCAAGATCCAAGGTCCAAGCAGCGGTAATTCCTATGTCTCGACCTAAGTACTGACATCTAAAGTGGTGTTCGCTCTTGATGCTTTTATCAACTAGCTTTCGAAATGTGTGGCGAGTGAAAAATGACCAGCATGGGGTAAAGCATTCATTGCCGCTCTATAAAACCGGGACGATTACCTGGTAATCGTGGCCTTGAGTATCTAGTATTCTTCATCTAATTTTTCATTGTCGCCTTCGGCAGTCTCGGCCGATACCTTCTCTATAAAGTGAATGCGTGGATAGGGCACGAGATTCCTCGGAAACTCGTTACACAGAAATTTAACGATCCATCAAAGCGAAGCCACGTCGTTAACGAGGAAATCACTTGCGTAATCAAGCGATTTAAATTCGTGTACGTTGGTCGTCCAATGTCTAAGGAACGACAACAAATGTCGTAGATGGCTTCATTGTCTAGCATTACGGCTACGTCCGTGTGCTCGAGCAACAAGTGAGTTGACAGCCCCGAGTTATAAGGCCTGAAGACACGAGAGGCGATGGGTAAATGGTAAATCCCAATTTACTCTTTCGGCCATAATCCACTGACAGACGTTCCAAGAGCAAGGACCCAACCCCATACCCGGTCCCTCCACCCACAACATAAAAGACCATGAAACTTTGAAGTCCAGTATAGGCATCATCAAGTTTACGCACATGATCCTGTCTTCAATAGCTTCGATGCTCACAGTATCGGGTTCGGTTTGAACATGTTGAGTTTCAGCTGCATCCATGATTTGTGCTTGTGATTTTTCTCAGCACTAGCTTTTCGGTTTTGCATTAGGTCTGAGCCTTTTTTGGTGCCTCTGCTTGGGTTTGGATTCAACTTTCGTCTGCCCATATCGTGGGCAGCGACTGTATTACCTTTTTCATCTTTTTAATCCCAACAACAGATTTTTCTTGCACACTGTGAGCTTTAACTGCAAACGGCACATGCTCCTCCTGTTTTTGCATTCTGTACTTTGGGTTTGCCACGACGTAGATCTGCTAAATTAGTTGCCAGCTTGCACGTTCTTAATAAGATCCCCAAAGGTATTGGGAGCCTCATGACGCATATTGACGTACGCGCGACGATCCACTACCAGCTCAGGTGACATGCACTTCAGGATGCGAAGTGCCGGCATATGCAGAAACAAGCATGCGTACTCGTCAACGTTAAAATTTCCTGAGCGGCCAACTCATTATTGATTTATTCTCAAATGCACGCGTATAATGGAATGTAGCATGTAACTTCTGCGACCTCTCTACAACAGTAACGACAAAAGTGAGCTGCGCAGCTATCACTAATCAAAGCGCTTTTATACATAATACGTCGCTCTTGGCGGCTGTATCGGAAATTCGTTTCTCACGTGATATTCACGCAATGTTGCATGCAAATTGCATGTGAGTATGCGACTTATAATAAATTGCATGCAATTTCGAAACCCTGGTTTAAAGTATTGCTGTGTGTAATGTTTGCGGTCCGGTTTCTGGCTGTGCGTTGTTGACACCACGAACCGCAGAAACAGTCGAGCAACAACCTGAGCTGAAGCTTGAAAGAGACGAAAGCCGGGAGATCCAAGCTTTAGTGGAAGAAGCGAATCGATTTTGTACGTAGTGGGTGCTAAGTACTGAATTTGTTGTCGGCGGCAATGAAACAATCCTGGAACTGTTATTGTCGGGAAAAAGCTGGAGGCTGATTGCTGCAGCGTTGTTCATTGGGACCGAACACTGCTTGAATTGAAACTTCAGTTTTTGTGTGAATTTGCCGTTTTACTTGAAAGTCTTACCTCTTCTTCCGTTGAAGAAGTCTTGAAACTAGAGATCTACATATTCCGGAGTCAAGTAGTAAGGATGTGACTCCACGTCTTCAAAGTCTCTTTCCTGAGATTGGGAGAAAATCTTTGTCTGTCGGAGAGAGAAATATTGACGAAAACGAAGTAAATGCTGATGAAATGTATCTCGATAAGCCCTAAGTACACATCATGACTTCAATGCAACTTTGGGTTATGGGAGAATTTACCTTGCAGCGGAGATAAAAGGAACAAAAGTGCCCTAGTCCTTTGCAATCAACGACTTTCTGTATCTTTCCTTGGCAAACTTGATGCACATTTGGAAAGCGTTGCAGACGTTTAAGAATTAATAGAGAAGCGATGCGTTTTCTCTGAGTGCATTCGAGAAGATGGTAGCATACGTTGTGTTGTCTTACCCATTATTTTTGACATGGGAGCTGTCCTGTTGACCGAAGGAGTATTCGGTTCAGCGATTCGAACGTGCACGATTCCAGCCAATGCAAAGGGCTGTTGATCAGACTGCGTGACGCCATCTATCAAGCGATGTGGTCGATTCGCATGGAGACGTAAGGAGCCGTCCGGTTTCACAGCAACGGAATGATAGCGTCCATCTATCTCGCGTTCCTCGACATCTACCGAAACCCAACATTCCACCTGCTGTGTTGTTATTTTTTTGAGCACGTGACAGCTTGTAGATCATCGGCTTGATATGCCATCTAACGGGTCAGCTTGACATCGTATCCCCACCCTTCCACCAACAAAGACTCCTCTTCAGCAAAGCGCTGAGTGGGAAGATTTTGATGCAGTGCTTGTAAATCTTTTCGGCGGACCCAACTCATCCGAAGACATATCCTGGCTTTCCAGCATTTTGACTTGCGCCCATCTATTCTGCGTCGTTTCTTTCAAAGTGATGAAAATTTCTGATGCGGCTACAAATTGTTGCATTAAACTCCATCTTGTCAAGTTAAATTCGAACCCAATTTCCGTGTGTAAAGCTTATTTTTGCACTCGTATTTAAAAATAGGAATAGCGGTCCAAAGTGGATAAAGAGGATGTTTTATCCTACCGGTCGCCAGTGAAGCGTGTTATCCATGAAGTGAAAGAGACATCTGGTGTTCTTTCTGGGCTTATCATTTTTGTCTAGGGCGTCGACTCGTGCAGGACAGTAAGTTTAAAGACAATGAAGAGATTCCTAAATAATCATGTTGTTATGGAAACTAAAGACACACTTTCCTTTGAAGCTACGAGCCCTCGGGTAAATCGCTGCATCGCTGAAACACTAGTACCGCACACCTCCACAACAAGGCTTTTTGAGACATTAATGGGCAGTTTTGACCTGAAAGTCGTAAAAGCAATGGCTAATCGATACGTTGATCAACTGCCAGCACTATTTATCGATTTAAGATCACTGTCGGGCGCTCGTTTCCAGCTTAAATTTGGCACTTAGCGATCGACTTGACTCATCAACGCAGCACAAGTGTGTATGCGCCATACGGGCGAGTTCATCCGCAGCTGTACTTGATTTTGAAAGAGCAACCGATTAAACAGCATACCGGATTTTTTTTGGCCACCTACGTACACTTATGGCCACCCTGATCTACGATCCATATGTTTGTAGCCACCTATATGTAAAATCCCGTTGGTGTACCGGCCGGGCTGGTACACAAAAGAGCACCCGATCGGAGTTAACCGGGCTACTTCAGGTAAGACACATAACTGTCCAGCCGGGCTATTTGGGGTAGGTTACACAAAAGGGAGTATTGGATATAGGGATAAATCAGTATACGTTTCGCTTTCTTAGACACAAGTCGCTTTTATTGGCTCACAGCGGAGGGCTAACAAGGTCCCCTCTTGCTGCTATTGGTTTGCCCGGGGAAGGTTAAGGTAACCCACCGGAAGTCCCCTGACCGGGAGTCGCGGCGCTGCGTATACTCACCTCAAGTCGCCCGTGTTTTGAACACGGTATATTAAGTATTGGGAAGTGGTAACATTTTGGCCTTCTGTGGAAGATTGTGGAGTTATATTTGGATTCCTCTTTACGTACACGTTTGGATTTACCCTTCATTGTCATTGGTTTGACTGGTCGATCGATTATTCTCGGTCCAGCCGTCGCAGTATACAAACTTCAAGTATATTGCCAGTCGAGCTCCCCGGTGAAGATTTCCGCCCAGGAGCTACCCCTAGTCCTAACCCTCGTCTCCTTATTCGACGGACTTCACACTTTTCGCCCTAGGGTCTATCAAGATAGCGCAACCGCCAGTGCTGACGGGTACTACACAAGGTGAGCTTTTAACATAGATCATCCAAGTCGTCACGACCAAGGTGATGGAAGTGACCGATCCACCCGGCCGGATGCCGGATCGGATCATGACTCGGATGGACGGAGTACCCCCTCCGACAGTCAGTTGTCTGGGCCCCCCGTGGGTGTTCGCATCTCAGGAAGAATTTCTGAGAGCGACTACACCACATCTCCGCCTTTAGTCGATCCAGCAGAAAATCATTCTTCAGCTGCAGGGCCAACGGAGCGCTCAGAATGTCGCGAATCTCATCGCGATGAGAGCGATATGTCCTCATTGAGTGGACCATATCGGCGCTCAGCTCGGATCAGTGCCACTCGAGCTTGCGGAGCTGCGAACCATGCTCCGCAACAACAACGGCGAGGGAACTACCAGCCCCCGCCGCCCCTGATTGATAATCAGGGGAATAAGCGTTATATTCTCGAGCGCTTGATTGCGAAGCGCGTCGCTCCCTATAGAAGGGGCAGTGGTAACCGAGTACTTGATACATATTCCAAGAGTTTGACTCTTGGGAACCGATCGAGGTGCTGAGGGCGGATGCCCCTGACCTCCTGAAGGAGTTTGAGAAGGATACTTCTCCTCAAAATCGTAAGAACCATCAACACTAGGTGTTGATGGGTGCAATGTATCAGCACTAGGTGCTGATATATTAAGGGCCTCGCAGCTCCTTTTCGCTAAGACGAGGAGCTCCCTTGGGACAACAAGGGCAAACTAAGTGAGAAGGAACTCCGCAAGAAATTCCTTCTTTGATGCAGGTAAAATGGATAAACTCCATTTTCCCTGAGCGTGAGTGCTTTAAAAAGCGCCCGCGGCTTACGTGAACTTAGCTCACGTAATCGTCGGGACCTTTGTTGTTGTTCTCAACAAAGACGTTCCAACATTGTGTCAGGGCGTCCTTATCGTCCCTGTTCTTGCGCGGCCCTTTCCGGTTCGTGTAATAACGAGCCTGAAAGAAAAGGTCGATAAAGTACCGACGTCTATCGTCGGTACTCCTATTAAAGTGGTAATTGCGAAGGTCTTCGCAATCATCAAGCGCGTTGATGTCAAACAACGGATATTGACAA
>MIQA02023639.1:0-42768 GCA_001887855.2 Sclerospora graminicola
GAGGAGCTCCCTTGGGACAACAAGGGCAAACCAAGTGAGAAGGAACTCCGCAAGAGTCCTCCTTTGATGCAGGAAAATGGATAAACTCCATTTTACCTGAGCGTGAGTGCTTTAAGAAGCGCTCGCGGTTTACGTGAACTTCGCTAACGTAATCGTCGGGGCCTTTGTTGTAGTTTCCAACAAAGGCATTCCAACTTCGGGTCAAGGCGTCCTTATCGTCCCTGTTCTTCCGCGACCCTTTCCGGTTCGTATAATAACGAGCCTGATAGAAAAGGTCGATAAAGTACCGACGTCTATCATCGGTACTGCGACCAAAGTTATGAATGCGAAGGTCTTCGCAATCATCAAGCGCGTTGATGTCAAACAACGGGTATTGACAATCGCGCTTGGTGTGCCCACCACCTTCGGGCACTAGCGTCCATGCTGGGGTCCAAAACCCCCCACTTTGTACGGAACATGAGGTTCCGTACGACATGGTGAATCAGAAGCAGCGTAAGCCGCTTCTGCATGTTGCTTCTTGGCAGGTAGAGCACCACCCGCCACCTCAAAGTCGTCTTCGCTTCGACCAGGCAAATGACGAGGGTCAGGAAGAGCTTTACGCTCCTTATACCACCGTATGACGGAGTTGTCGCTGTCGTAATCGACGGCGTCAGACTCCACTTCGCCATCACTTACTGGCGAAGCAATTCTAGCGGGCTTAAGCTCGCTAGAATCATGCCAGAGGACGGTGACGTCCTCGCCCTCCTCTTCGGAGTCAGATGACTCTCCGAAGATAGGATCGGGCTTCTTAGCCACCCGCCCTGCGGCAGGTGAAGGTGCGAAAGATGTTGTATTAGCGACATCTTCCCGCCCTCTTTTAGACACTGCTTCTGCAGCGTCTACTACGAGAGACAATGCGTCTCTCGGCTTACTCTTCGACGCTACATTAGTAGCGTCGGCATGCGACGTTGGCACCTCGCACGTTATGCAGAGGTGGAGGCTGCGCTAGCAGTATCGGTAGCGCCCTTAAAAATGCCGCCGCGTTTCTCGATCATTAGTTCTTATGCTCGTTAATGACTTATAATAAAATATCGTTATGACCAACAAGTGTCACCATTCGATTGGCCAATATTACGTTATATTATTGACCAACCAGGGGTGATGTAATGGGGTGCCATTACATAAGTGATATTTAAGTTGAAATATCACAGTTCAATTTCAGATTATGTCTGAAATGGAATTTGGATTATAAGTGTTAAAAATCCACCTGAGAACAGATTCTGAACACAATTATCGAATCTAACAAAAAATCTAATGATGAAGATATCATTAGATCAGTTTTATACTACATGTTATTATGATTAGTCTAGGTCTAATTATTTTAGTTAGCTCTTTACCATTCATAAATATATTCACTCTTAAACTTACCTTCTTGTAGACACGTGGCCTTAGATATATATTAATATATATTTAAGAGACTATTTAATTAATTAAATTGTCTATCCTAAAGTTTGTCTTAACTAAACTAAGGAGACCAAATTACGTTTTGGTCCTAACTATTGCACGCTTCCTCACTGCAATTTTACAGTGTTAAGCCAGTAACAGCTAGCCTGTTATTGCTTTGCAGGGAGGTCACAAGAGATCCACCGGAAGTCCCTTGATTGGGAGTCATTTGGATGTAGTATACTCACTTATGCCGTCCGTGTTTGGAGCGCGGCATTATCGTATTGGAAGGGAAAGCGAAGTTCTAGCTTACTGTGGAAGATTGTGGATAGTTGTTTGGAGTTCACGTCTGCGCATAAGATTGGAGTAACCGCTTATTGTCTTCGGTTGGTCTGGCTGATTGAGTAATCTTGGTCCAGCATTTGCGGTATACTGAGCACAAGTATAACGTCAGTCCGCTCCCCGGCGAAGATTTCCGCCCAGGCACAATGTGGTGAAGTGACTTCGGAATGAGCTAACGGCCGGGTGTGAAATACACCTGGCCGAGGCTTCCTTTTGATTGGCTTAAATTGCTGCTCAAGAGTGCGGGCGCAGGAAGACAGCTGCCGGAGGTGTTCGAGGGCATCCGCAAGCGCCAGATCAGTACAAGGCATGGAACCAGGCTAGACGAGGTGATCCGGAGGCTCGAAGCCAGGCCAGCCAGAAGTTGACCAGCTGGCCCAAGGGGGCTGGATGGCCGTTGATGGTGGCCATAGGTGGCCAAGAGGTGGATTGGTCAAGAGATGGATATATAAGAGGCTCCAGGGAAGGTTATGTCCCTGTAGTAGCCGGATGGAACACCGAAGGCAGATGCGCGGCCGCGAAGAAGGAATCGGAGTCGGCGGCTAGATTCCGTCCAGGTCGAGGTGGATGGCTATCCAGGCTGGTCATGCTATTTGATGTACATAAACAAAACGTCCAGGTTGAGCTGGTCACGCTATTTCAGGTAAGGCACATAATCATCCAGGTCAAGCTGGTCAGGTTATTTTGGGTAGGGTACACCAAAGGTTATATTGGATCTAGGGATAAAAAACAGTATACGTTTTTCTTTCTAAGACACAAGTCGTCATTGGTTCACAGCAGAGAATTAACAAGGTCCCCTCTAGTAGTTATTGGTTTGCCCGGGGGAGGTTGAAACGAACCCACCGGAAGTTCCCTGACCGGGAGTCGTCGTGAAACTTATACTCAACTCAAGTCGGCCGTGTTTGGAACACGGTTTAGTTCTATTGGAAAGAGTGGTGAAGTTTTGGCTTACTGTGGAAGATTGTGGAGCATTATTTCAATTCCCTAATTCCACATAAGATTGGAGTAAAGGTCTGTGCCTGTAACCTTCTGTAATAAGTCATCCATCTTTTCTTCTTCCTCTTCAAAACGTGGCCTATCCTTGTGAGGCAGATGACCTGGTCCATGCCCGTCCAGCTTTTTTAGGGGTAGGTAAACTGGATGGTGATCTGGTCCTGAGCTGGCAAGCTTTCCGCTCTGGTCATATCCAGCCTTCGGTTCTTCTTCTTTCTTTACTTTTTCTTCTTTAATATCCATTACATGCACTTGTTTCTTTGGATGATGGTCAAAACCATGATCCTTCCTCGAACTATGGTGACCTGCACCATAGTCCGAGCCGGCTCTAGCTGGGGCATAGTCAACAGCACTATAGTGACCGGCACCATAGTCCGGGCCAGCTCCAGTTGAAACCTCAAGGGGAGTAACTTCTTTTTTAATGTCAACCTCATACTCCCTCAATCCAAGTTGACCATCGCATCCTTCCATCTTCAGCAGCATTGGGGGCGATATGCCTTTTCACAATACACTTGACACAACGTTCGCAACAAATTGCACATGTTCTGGTTTTCCGCCCACTAGAGACTCGCAGTAATATCCAGGCTCACCAAGAGATCCGGGAACGCGCACCATTGTGGTGTAGTCGCTCTCAGAAATTCCCTTTGAGATGCGAACACCCACGGGGGTCCCAGATGACTGACTGTCGGAGAGGGTACTCTGTCTATCCAGGTCTTGGTACGAGCCAGCATCAAGCTGGCTGGACCGGTCACCTCCATCACCTTGGCCATGACGACTGGGATGATCCATGTTATGTAAAGCTCACCTTGTGTGCCCGTCAGCACTGGCGGTTACACACTCCTTGTGGACTCTAGGGCGAAAAGTTATAAGCCGGTAAAATAGGTGGACGAGGGTTAGGACTAGGGTTGCTCCTGGGCGGAAATCTTCACCGGGGAGCGGACTGGCGTTATACTTGAAATTTTTATACCGCAAAGGCTGGACCGAGAGTAATTGATCGGCAAGCTTAACCAAATGCAATAAAGGGGTTTCTGGAGCGTGCTTGCCACCTTCGCGAGTTGGGTCAGTTCTTGCGAGCGGATGGGGTCCTGAAAATAGCTTGACCGAAAATCCTGAGTGGATTAAAGGGTCCCGTTTCCCCCCCCCCAACTTTTATAGACAGCCACGTGGTCCTTATTGTTTGACCAGCTCAAGCAAGCCGGCATCAACACCTTCGGTTTCGACCCGAACCATTTATTCGACCTGGAGTGGATAGGCTGAAGGAGGCGCTTCACGACCGCCTGGTACCACTAGTGGGTCGCTCTCCACCGCAGAGAATGGCTGCAACAGCTGAGACTACCCCACCTTCACCGCGGGCAGCAGGCAGATCGGCCGGAATACATTCGCAGTACGAGTCTTCCCCTTCGGAAGTAGATTCGACGCACACATCTGTGGGTATTACCCGCGAGCAGCGCGTGTGGCAATGGCCACCAAGTTTGGGGGATACGAAGTTCGAGATGCACCCGATCGGAAAGAAGCCAGACAGCATGGCGTCCAGACCTGGACGGCGACGGCGGATCCAGATCCAAGGAAGGGGCGAAGACGAGGATGTGCGAATTAAGAAGGGATCCCAAGATGGCCACCAAGCTGGTCCCCAGGTCACCCCTCAAGTATCTCAACCTGGCCTCAATGTGCCGAACCGCCTTCTGAAAATGTTTTCGGCTATGATGGAACGATACTTGGAGGAACAACGTCGGTCCAGTGCCGGCCGCTACAATCCGACCAGCTGCCCACCGAGAGAGAGACAGGTGCCTAAACCAGCCCAGAATTATGCGAGGGAATCGATTGATGAGTACATGGAGTCAGTGCAGTCTAGACAGAGTGTGCCCCATGCTGACCCACCTAGTCGCCGGCCAGGTCGCTGAACAGGACGGCCGTCGAATAGGAAGCCGTCACTCAGTGATGTAGACATGGAGACTGTCAGGTCGGCCAAGTACCACTATGATCCGGATGCCCTGGATTTAAGGACGGCTCGCAGGGTCCACTTGGCACCTGCCCAAGCTTTCGGCCCGGACTCAGGGGTGATAACTAGGGTCAGGATGCCGGCGACGTCCGAACTGAAAGCTTTAATGGACGAGACATGGACGACGACCAGACAAGGGTATGGTTAAGGAAGACGAAGTCAGCATTTCTGAGAGACCGGACGCCGGACTATGAGAAGTGCCTGATTTTCGGGGACCTCATGGAGGGCCAGCAAAAAACTGGATCCAACAGCTTAGTCGAAAAGTTTGAGACGATTGGAAGCGGCTGATGGAAGCATTTGGCGAACAGTACTGTGGGTCTGGGATGTCCGTCGCACGTCGATACTTCTACACCAAGAAGGGAGCGGATGAGACCCCCTGATATATTTTTACTGGCTAAAAAAACGTTGAGGGAATGATGGCCAATATACCGGTCAAAGAGGATGCTAGCCGGTCGGACGCTGCCCGGGAACATGGGAGCATAATATCAGTACGCTGGATGACCGGGAACTGGCAGACTAGCTAACTTTGCTACGTTTGAAAAACACCAAGGAACTGGGGTTAACTCTACGGACCTACCAGAGAATGAAGAAGCGACGTCCCAAGGCAGCAGTTAGAATGGGCAGGTACAGGTCACGCTCTAACCTGGATCAAGGAAGCAGGCCATCATCAACCATGAAGGCCCGCGCCGTCCGCATGGTCGTTCGAGAGTCGAATGCAACCAGTTCGGAAGAGGAATACCAGCGGTCTGGGGGCGAATCTGAGGAGGAACAATACCGGTATCTGTTCTCAGCGGAAGCCAGTCAGCCATCCAGACCTGGCCAGCAGAAGAGATTTCCTGCTCGAGCTGACCAGGGCTACCCTAGACGGAAGTGCACCAACTGTGGGCCCATCAAGCATAACGACAGAAGCTGCTGGAAGCGGCTGACCCGCAAGAAGTGCGAGAGGAAAGGACATAGCTAACACTGCCTGCTCACCTGCAAGACTTGCGGAGAGGTGCACGAGGCTGGACTCTGCCCCATCGAGGAGTTCTACAACCAGATGAAGAAGTAGTATGTCCCGACCAAGCATGCTGGAATGTTGCCACCAGAGGTGGAAAAGATGTTAAACTAGATCGCTCGCCAGGTAGGAATCTGCTTCGAGCCGAGCGGTCTACTGTTAGTATCTATGCATATGTCGGTAAGGAGGATAATCGAAAAGCAAAGCAAAGCGTAACCGACAATACATGTAAGTTTGACGATTACGTCACCCGATCCCCAGGCAGCAGGGCTGACCCTTACCTGGTGACCAGTATACGAGCGGACGAATATTTTTCTCGGTCTAAAGTGGTTACGGAGTTGAATTTATTACCCGGAGAATACACGGGGTTACTGGAAATACCATTCGCCGGACAAGTGGTGCAAGCAGGCCAAGGCTGATGGTAAGATTAATAACCAGAAGGCCACTATGCGTTTTGACTCTGGCGCGGAAGTGTCCATCGTCGACACCACCTTTGCTCGTAAGGTTGGGTGTGAAATAGATGAGACAAAGCGGCAAGGCTGCATCGTTATTGGAGAAAGTTCATACATGACCCAGGGAAAGACTGGAGTAAGATTACACTGGCGGGGTCCTTGGTATACTACTTTACTGCCTGGGTAGGTGAGCTAGCTGGGAAGGATGCAATTCTGGAGATGGACTTTATGGACCCTGCCGGCATACGACTGAACTTATCTCATGGAACATTGACGTTGCCTGGCGAGGTGCAGATCCAGCTGGCTGGCCGGCGGCCTCTATATTGTGCCCACTTCCAATTTCTTAAGTTGGGCCAGTTTGTAACTGTGCCAGTGGGACGGACTGTGGAAGTGACTGTGCGGCCACACGACAGGCGGTGTAAGTTATGGCTGACTAGGGGCAAGTGTTGGGTGCCCTCGTTCGTTAAAGGGGGAGGTCACCTCAATTACATAAGCGTAACCAACATCTCAGAGCAGCCCCTCACCTTGCATGAGGATGTCATCATTGGAATGTGGCTGGCCGAAGACAAAGTGCCCCGCCGGCCAGGTTGTGTCACTATTGGCTTAAGTCGCTATACCGAGAGGAAAAACCTGACCTATCAGACAACTACAGATCTAGTCAGTGAGGAGGAATCTGTGGAGGAAGACCGGACCTCTATGGTGGCCAAACCAGAGTACCGGACGCATTCTATAATATTGACACGGAGCCGACCATCGCCGAATCAGGCTGAGCGTGCTGACCGACAGCCTGCCCCTGTTGTCGAACTGGTTTTTCTCACACCGTCTAAGACAAGTGAACAGCTGGATCAGGAAGTAAGGCAGGTTGCGGTCACATGTTCGGCCACCTCTGACGCTGGCCTGCCCTGCAAGCAGGATGACGCTGGATCGACTAATCCTGACTCGGATTCGGAATTAGCCGAGGGTGGCCAGGACAAAAGGTCGCCTGGCCTGGATTCGGAATTAATCGAAGCTGGCCAGATTACCGAAGCCGATCAGTGTGGTGGAGCCGATTTCCAAATCCATAACCGAAGTTGTGGTAAAGCGATCAGAATAAAATGTTGAGAATGAGGTGGACCACTCATGGCCGTTGATTGGTTACGATGGAACACCCATCAACGTGAGACAGTTGATGGGTGGGAAAGGCTGATCGAGCATACGACGAAAGGTAGTGGAGAACGGGTGCTCGTGATATGAAGGAATGAGCCAAGCACAGTTACTAAGCCCGGTCCCAGATACTAACGGAACAGCGAAGATCACGATCGCGATAACCTTTATTAAGTGGAGTTCACGTGGATGTACGACAAGATCGGCAGAGACAAGTTAAGATACCGCAACAACGATGATGTGGCACGTCAGAGACAGTTATCGGGCCGAACTACGAACAGTGCAGATGTTGAAGGTGATTTGATACGAAGTTCCGGCCCGATCGGCCAAGCCAACCGATTATGCCCCAGAATACGAAGATCAGATGTGGAATGGAATGGGGCATGTGTAATGGCGAGTCGTGCGAGTGATGTCAAGTCAAGGCAAGTGATGATGACCGATGGATTTGTCCAGGGATGACGTGAGAAGGCCCGATCAGGCCCGATCGGCTGAAATCGATGTGATATGGTTACCCCGACAGGGGATGGAGGTCAGGAGTATGACTGAGCGGGCGAATAAAGTCGTTGTGATGGTGACCCAGAGAGTTTCCGAAGTGATCAAGGGCTGATCGCCCTGATCACTGCCTGATCACTCGGCTGATCGCTATGCCGATCATGATCGGGGCTGATCAGCCTCAAACCGGCGTCCAGACGCGAAGGCAGGTGAAGTTCTCTGTTAAGTCGGGCTGGATATGAAGTGAACAAGTGTCAGAAGGGCAGATCTCAAGTTGTTTCAAAGTTGTTTATCGAGGATCGGGATGGTTGAAGATCGTTATAGAAGTCCGGCCGTGATCAGGGCAGAAGTGGTACAGATCAGCTTGAAGGTGCAGCCAGGATGGGTAAGGTGGTGCTATACAACCGTGCGACGAAGTGAACAGGGTCGAAGTATAAATCAGGCATGAGTTGGTGTATGGTACACTAGGTATAGGACATTGCATATATAATAACAGGTTTTGATTTTCCCCCTAAGCAAAGAGTCGCTCCGCCACGTGTCGCGGTCATTGGGAGCACAGGGTTAACTAGTCCCTCTTGCTCAACTTAATTCCCGGTTAAGACGCGCTTAGACGCATTTTGGCTTACCGGAAGACCCCCGACGGGTTTGTTTAGGTGATCGAGCCTCACCCTCAACGCACACGTGTTTGGAACACGTCATTAATATTGGAAAAGGTTTTGTGGAGATAACGTTTGTGGATTACTGTGGAAGATCGTGGTTTGATCGCGTTTTCTTGGTTTCTTATTATCTCTCTCTCATTGGCTGGCCTGATCGGACGAACTTTCCCGATCAGTGCCTAGATACTGATTAAGTATCGACCCCAACCCGTTCTCCGGTGAAGATTTCCACCCGAGGACACCCCCCGTCTCGAGAAGGTCATCCCCTCCGACCTGATCAAGATCATCGTTTTCGTCACCGAGTCCACCTGAGTGAGTGTAACCACCCCCGATCAACGGGTACACAAGGTGAGATGAAGTTGAACATAGATCCTGACGCGCATGACGACCGGCGAGATGACCGGGAGGATCAGATCAGTCACCATAATGGTGATTCATCTGATTCTGACGCTGATCAGGATCAACGGAGTACCCCCTCCTATAGTTGGTCGTCCGGGCCAGTGAGTATTCGGATTCCGCCCAAGACTTCGGTCATGGATTTGAAAATCGGCTCCACCACAAAGTTTTGGGGGGAAGTCGGATGCCAAGGTGATGAAAGTGACCGGTCCAGCCAGCTCAATGCTGACCTGGTTCAAGACCTGGATGAACGGAGTACCTCTCTGACAACCAGTCATCTGGGCCCGTCCTATGAAAGAAATTCCGAGATCGACTACTCTACAATGGCATCCTGACCGGCTATCCGGTCGACCGGTCACGCTTGATGCGTGTTCGTTTTGGAAAATTCCCATTCGTGTTTGTCAATTTGGATGACATATATGTGTGTTTTCGTCTCTTATGATGAGCTTTTGGATCATGTAGCTATCGTTTTTGCTGCCTTACGCACAGAAAACTCTACCCACACATCGGGAAGTGCAAGTTTGCACGCACGGAGGTCACATTTTGGGGCATACGGTTTCCGCCAAGGGTTGGTAGTGGATACTACCAAGACGAAGGCAATCGCGATGTGGTCAACGCCGCTCTCCGTTAATGAGTTGCAAAGGTTTCTTGAGACCCGGATCCGGGTCACCTATCTGATATGGCAGCTCACGTTAGGGCAGGTCATATTATGGAAATGAAAACTAAAGATGGATGCACAAAACCACATATGGTCACTAAAGCCAAATGGTGCGAAATATGATTCCTTCGTAGAATTCTTATTTCGCAGCACATAAAATTACAAACGCATACTCCTGGTATATAAAGTCGCATGCGTGCTCGCTCACCATATGTTCAACTTGCCATCTCTGCGTTGTATGTTGAGTTATGAACAACGGCAAGCTTGTGTAAGCGCTGTACTCCATGGCACTTTGCATTATGGATGCGATGCAGTCGTCGACGCTTGTAAATGAATCTTCAACGTCCTTAAGTTGTCTCCAGAGCCGATTGTTCGTGTTGTTGCCAATTGTAACAGCTGTCATTCGCCAGACGGTAGCGCGACCGACTCGAGTAATGGAGCCCAAAATAAATTTGACGCGTACTTCACACAAAACAGGGACAGTAAGGACATGTGGTGCGCGTACACTCGCGCGGCACAGGTTTCTGGACAGCGTCGTCGCTCGTCGTGATGATCTCGACGACGATGACGAGAACAGATTGTAGCAACGCAACTACACCATCATTCGCAGTCAGTATAGGCTTGAACTTGCGCTCAATATCGTGACCAAGCGCAATGTCCGCATCACAATGCAATACGCATTTGTGAAGCCGTTCGCAACACGTAAACCAGGAAAGCGGCCAAGGTGAAGCTGACACATGATCGGCCTTCCGTCATGTAAGAACTTTCACCGATCCCGACACATTCTTGTATCTGAGTATTGTCTATGTGACATCCAACAAGCAAAGGCAGAGTCGATGCTTGAGACTTCGGCCCCAGTCAAATAATATAGTGGCTTTTGTTATTAGTTTTTCCATAGGCTTTTGCCTCTTTATAACACTTGTCGCGAGAGTGGTACTCACAATATCCACGAAAATCACCGAGCAATAGATCCAGCTCCATAATGACGTTGGATCCAAATAATATTCGTCCACTTCAGAGGCTATGAATTGAACACCGATTGGCACAATTTGAAACTGAATATGTATTGTGGGTTATCTCTTTTTCCTCGTACTAATCTCTGCTACCGACGTATGCATAAATGTTGAACGTAGACCGCTCGGCTCGAACCAGATTTTTACCTGGTGAGAGATCTAGTTTAACATGGTTTGGACGTCAGGTGGGGGCATACCGACAAGCTTGGTCGGCACGTACCAATCCGCGTCTGGTTGACAAATTCCGCGATCAGGCACAAACCGTCCTCATAGATCTTCCCACAAGTCTTCCACACGTAAAAACAGTGATCGGAAGGGTGGTCTTTCCGATCGCACTTCTGTTCTAACAATTGCGATCATTATTTTTGGTCTACCCGAAATGGACACATTTCTGGCGGAGTCAGTCCGAGTCCGGCTGATTACCGCTTCCTTTACGACCTTCGGCACCTGCGGTCATTGACCTCGGTCGGGGCAAAGTTTCAGCCTTGAAGATAGGACATTATTGTTCTTCGTCAGTGCTCAGACTCGATCGTTCGCCGTCTTCCTCGGACCCGGCACTATCCGACTCGACCGTAATTATCCTGACCGCTCTCGACGGTCGGGCCGCAGGCGCCTTGAACTGTTCGGGGTGGGGCTTGGAACTTTATCTATTCGATCTCTTTTCGACTTTTGGTACTCGACGCTTTGCGCGTTGTAACGTTCGCAGTGTCTGTTCCAGTTCTTCGGTCATTTTTAATCGGAGAAGCGTCAACTGGTCGGCCAGGTCACGATTGTCGAAAGTACTAATGAAATGTTCGACGTGTTCGCAAGCCATGCTCGCATCCATAGACCAACCACATTTAGACGGTGGAGGAGATCGATCGGCGTTTCATCGGACCGCTTCCTCATATGGTAGTTTTGTCTTGCGGCCGATACCCCCGAGTTGCAATATTTCGAATTCACCACATAACAGGGGCCACTTCTATCGGACTTCCCGACTTAATTGTTTAAGCTGGTTCATGGTTGGACCTTTATCAGGTCGGCGAAATTCATACATATTTCTCCTTCTGCCGTCTTGTCTCGTAGGAAAACAGCTTTCATTTGACTTAACCAAGCTCTCGCCTGAATATCATCCATATCGTTACCATGAAATCCTTTAATTTGGAGATCACCGACATTCGGACTCGAGTGACTGTTTCAGAATCGAGATCAAAAGCTTGGGCTGAGGCCATATTCACCCTACGATTCACCCTACGAGGCATCCTCAAGGCAAGATCGTCCGGATCGAAATGCTGACTCGTTCCTCCGACCGATTCCATGTCTACATCACTGATCGTTTTTTTATCTGGTCGTCCCTGGTAATTGTTCGGATCAGTTTGGCAATTTGGTCGGATATTTCCATCCGATCTGACCGATTCCATATCAGGTGTTGGAGCAGACTTAGCTGCTGACCGGTCGTAGTTCGGTCGTGGTGCCATGATCATCCCTGATCCGGTACATGTTGTTGCGACCCACGTTGTTCCTGTAAGAAACGTTCCATCATGGAATTTCTTCTTTAATGTCGATCAACCCGAGTCGGCCATCGCATCCTTCCATCTTCAGCAGTATTGGTGGCGATATGCCTTCCACCAATGCACCTACAACAACATCCTCAACAAATCTAACCGGTCTTGGTTTTTCGTCCACTAGGGAGTCGCGGTGATTTTCAGAGTCACCAAGAGATCCGGGCACGCGCACCATTGACGCCAGTCAAATTGGCAGGCCTACTGGTCGGCATCAGACAAATTAATGGCTTGGTTCAGCGAGGTTGGTCCCGGCGGGTTCGCGGTCGAAGCTCGACGATCGGTGCTACGCGACTTGGCCAAAGCAGTCCGAGTCCGCTCGTCCAGATCTGTCGAATCACCTTCAGAATCAGAGATGAACAGGCGAGAGCGTTTGGCCGGAACTGTTTTCCTTTTCGAGTGTGGTTTTTCCGTTTACGATTTGCCGAACCCAAGGATGCTGAGATGGATATCGAGGTCGAGGAGGGGCCAGATCGTGTGGGTTCAGGAGCCGCCGGTTCGTTGATCGCTGGCTGATCAACCTCCACATCGAGCGGCGGAGAAGAAGCGGAAGAAATGGTCGGCGAAGGAAGACCCGCTCCAGGAGACTTGCTCGGTTTTGTACCAGCTGGAACGAGAGTACTGACCAGCTGGGGAAATCCACGTAGAGATTTCCGGAGTGATCCCGAATCAGCATTCGGATCAGTCCACCTGTCCATCGTCTGGTGAGCGACCTTCTTCAGATCGTCGTGGCGTCGAGCCCAGGTGCGCTCATCCAGCTGCAAGGTCTCGAACTTGACCCGAGCAAGGTTCAACTCTCGTCGACGACATCAGCCTCCTTCTGATTCTCACTCATCGTTTCTGAACACTGGAACGGCCAACGTGAGAATCAGAGAGTTGCTTGACCAGAAGTTTAACCTCGTCCATGTGACGCATCTCTATCTCCAAGCGTTCCACTTCTTGGGTTGTATGAGCCTTCTCTTGGATTAACTGGTTATGGTTACGATGGTGGTCCTCAAGCAATTGCAGGTGGCCCACCATCTTAACCATTGAATTTTTTCATAGTCTCGATGCGCTCATCTGAAAGGAATAAAGGAATATATATACGTACCATGGATGAGACAAATTGAGCGGAACATACCTTGATCACGGACGGTGATGGATAGAGAGCGAACCATAGAATGCAACGAGGCAACAGTATCCTAAGGTTCCGCTGAGGTACGCAAGGCAGCAAGATCGGTGGACAACTGAACTCGCTCAGTTGTCAAGACCTGGATGCGGTTTTCCATCCTTGATCGGTCATGGTCTTGGTCGGCGTGAAGGGTGGTGAGCGTGTCATGATCCACCTGTAAAGCCGACAGTCGTTTCACCAAGTCAGCAGAATCGCATTCCAAGCGGTCTATGGTGACTTGCTGATCAAATAATTCAGTACGAAGCGTCCGGTTGGTCTCGCATAAGGAGGCCAACTCGGGATCGCACTCCGAAGGCCCAGCCGCAGTCGGCTGGTTTCTATAGGACCTAGCTAGAGTGAACCAGTCCCCTCCACTAAGCGAGACAGTTGTTCCAGATACCCAAAAGAACGGCTCGGAAGGACCAAGCGGAAAAACTCAGAGGGGGACGGTAGGAAGCTAAAGTCGTCGTTGGGGAGATGAAGCTGGTCGCGATCATGGCGGTCGTAGTAGTCGAGGCCGGAGAAGTTACAGTGGTTGAATGGCTTGGGTCAGACGAACTTGATCCCGGAGGCGAGACGCTGGCTGGGGAAGCAGCCAAAGAGGCAGAAAAGGAGAGAGGAGGCTGAACCGAAAAAGACATGGCGGCCAGGTGGAAGATTTCGTTATGAGTGAGTCGAACTACAGCCGTTGCGCGGCTGCAGTTAGTCTCAGGGGCGGCTGTGGTGGAGCGATTCAACAACATCAGGAATAAGTGGACCACACTTTGCTGTTTATTGGTGGCTATGGGAACACCCATCAAGATGGAACCGTTGATGGGTGGGACAGGCTGATTCTGGTCAGGATGGCATATAGGTGATAACGGGCCATCGCAAATGTGGATCCAATATTCACATGTCAGACAGTAATTCTGAAATTGAACAGTGATATTTCAACTTAAATATCACTTAGGTAATGGTACCCCATTGCAACACCCCCCCCCCCCACTTACGGTGGTTGGCTAATAATAAATTTCAATATTAACCAATCAATGGGTGGCACTTGTTGGTCAATCAATCAAAGGTTTACAAACCAAACATTACGACCAAGAAGCAGACATCATGGTCGAGACACGCGCACTTAAGAGTGCTGCTGATACCGCGAACGGAGCCTTCGCCTCAGCACCACATGCTGAGGTGTCGAGCCCAAGAAATGACGCCGCTAAGGCAGCGTCAGACGAAGATAGACCAAGAGACTCGTCGTCTCTAGTCACAGATGCTGCTGAGGCAGCATCCAAACGGGAGCATGAAGATGTTGCTGAGGAAACATCCCGCACGATGACACCTGCCAAATGACGGGTGGCGAAGAAGACATCTTCGATGTTCGGAGACAGCTCCGACTCCGAGGAGGAGGACGAGGACTTCTTTCCTCCGCAAGACGTCTAGCGAGTGTAAACCCGCTGGGAATTCATCGCCTAAAACCGATGCTGGAGCGGAGTCGATCGATATCGATTATGACAGCGACAACTCTTGTCACACGGTGGTTGAGAGAACGGAGAGCATCACTCGTTTTGGGTCGTAGTGACATTGACCCGACGTGAGATCTTACAGCTGGCAGCACTCCGCCTGCTAAGAAACATTGAACGGAAGTGGCTTACGTCGCTTTTAGATCGTCTTATCGTACGGAACCACGTGTTCCGTACAAGGTGGGGGTTTGGACCCCAGCGTGGGCTACGACGCCCGACAGTGGCGGTCACCACAAACGTGACTGCCAATATACGTTCTTCGATATCAACGCCTTAGATGACTGTGATAACATCCAGGAACTCGATTCGATAGAAGTACAGACGATATACGTATGTACTTTATCGACCTTTTCTTCCAGGTTCGTTATCACACGAACCGAAAAGGGTCGAAGAAGAACAGCGACGATAAAGACGCCCTGACCCCGAGCTGAAATGCCTTTGTTGAGAACTACAACAAAGGTCCCGATGATTACGTGAAGCGAATTCACGTAATGCCCGAGCATCTTTTAAGGCACTCGCGTACAGGTAAAATGGAGTACATACATTACGCCTGCATCAAAGAAGGGATAAACTGTGGTGTTCCTTCTCATCTCGGTTGCCCCTGTTGTCCAAAGGGCGCTCCTCGTCTGAATGAGGAGGAATTGCGGGGGTACGGTGGTTTATCCATACCCTCCGAGATTAAGGGCTTCATTGATGCCCTTAATGCATCAACACCTAGTGTTGATGCTTTCTCGAGTCACGAGTTTGAGGAGAGGTATTCTTCTCAAAATCCTTCGGGAGGTCAGGGGCGTCAGCCCTCAGAACCTCGATCGGCTCCCAAGAGTCAAACTCTTGGGAATATCCCAACCAGCGTACCATGTACTCGGTACGCTGCCCCTTCTTATAGGGAGCCGACCGCTTCGCAACCAAGCGCCCATTAATATAACGCTTATTCCCCTGATTATCAATCAGGGGCGGCGGGGGTTGATAGTTCCTACGCCGTCGTTATTGTGGAGCATGGTTCGCAGCTCCGCAGTCTCGAGAAGGGCCTTTCTTGCCTGCTCGGCGATATGTCCCATTCTGTAAAGACATATCGTTCCCTTCGTGAAGAGATTCACGGCATTCTGGGCGCTTACGTTGCCCTTCAGCAGAAGAATGACTTTCTGCTGGTCATGCTTGATCGCCAAAAAGCAGAGCTCGAAAGGAACAAGGCGGAGACAAACATTCTCCGCGCTGCCCTGGATTGGCTGAAAACCGATTACAAGTCTCTTTTGGGAGACTAAAAGAAGCACGGTATTTGCCGTGGGGATGCGTCTCTTCGTAAGACGGAGGCGAAAGATACGGCTTCAGCCTCCCGATGTAGAACGTTGGGTGAAGGCGCATTGCCGAGGAAATGTCTAACATATAGGCATTCCCCCTCACCTCTTGGTTCTTAAATGGTCCAATGAGCTTAGAAAGCAACTTCCGTGCAGGGAGATGGTGATTGCATGTGTAGGTAAATTAGTTGTAGATAACAGAACTAATTTACCTTTTTGAAAGGAATTTGTGTTTTTCCTTCCATTATTATCTGCATTTTGCTTCTGCTTGTCAAAAGCAGAGGCAAGTGCATCTTTTACATAGCGTATTACAGCTTGACGCTGTAATACGAATTCATCTACTGCTTTATTAGCAGTAGGGAGACTGTCTTCGTTGTTGCCGCCATTGCTGCAGACACATATTCTTCGTATGCAGCTTCAGTGTTAACTGAAGTTGCCTGTGTTCCTACCGTGGTTACAGTAGAAGGCTCGTCGAGTTCCTTGCAAGTTGCGGTTGCAACTTACGCATCGACTCGCTCAAAATTTGAGCGGGTCCCTCCCCCACTTAGATTTGGCTTACCGCCAAGTAAAAGCTGGGGTACGTTGATGCCTCAAGGCATTCACGATAAACGGTGTATGCTTTGTCGAAGCATGCACCGAGTTAATTATTGCAAACTCAGTGAGTAGCAGGAAGTCACCTCATTGTCCGCAGTTGACATCTTCAACTGCGTGTCAAGTAACGAGAACGTTTCTTGCCAGAAACGTCCTGTAAATCTCGGATCTCAATCCGAGCCAATGTTTTTTGGCATTCCGTGCAAAAGAAATACCGTGTCAACGAATATCAGCGCTGTTTGCGCGGCAGTGACATTCGCTGACACTGCAGCAAGATGAACCACCTTGCTGAATCGGTCTTCAAAGACCACGATTCCAGTCTTCCGACTATTGTCGGGAAGAAGACCGAAGATGAAGTCCATTAAAATGGACTACCAACACTCTGTTGGAACCGGCAGAGATTGGAGGGGAGCCTGCGCAAAATGCGCAGACTTTACGCGCTGGCAAATCTCGCAGGCGCGTACGTACTTGTGTGCTGATTTCGCCAGTAGAACTCGCGTGCGGGAGAAGGGTATGTCTTCTTTTGACCTTGATGCCGCGAGATCGGTGCATCATGATACTCAAACAGTATCTGATGTTTAAGATCATCGTCGTTAGGAACGACGATACGACTAATATCTTGTTGGTCTGTGCTGTAAAGCAGCAGACCATCGTGCAATCGGCGTCGATGCACGCAAACGCGAAGGAACACTGGTAGTTTGTCGCGCTTCAGATCCGATTGATCACTTAAGTAATCAATTAACAGACGTGTCGCCTTGTCTATTTTGTACGCTTGTCGTACCTGTCGTACAAGGGACGACGACAGAGCAGTGCAACGAATTGCGATTGCACTGATGCCTTCGGTTACGGACGGTTTCGTTTCGTAACCAGACAGACATGATAGCGCATCCGCTATCACGCTAAACTTTCCGGGTTTATTCTCAACCGTAACGTTGTATTCAGCAAAGAATGACAGCCATCGTGCCATTTTTTGAGAAATGTGTGGTGAATTCACGCCCGTGCGTAACAACGCATGCTCCGTGTAAACCACAAACGGTCTATCTCTGAGGAGATATATCCGAAACATTGCCAGTGCATACTTCATGGCAAGGAGCTCCTTGTCATGCACTGGATAGTTGCGCTCGGCTACTGACGCGATTGAAAATAGATTACGCGATATCGATCATCGTGAATGCACTGCATCAAGGCACAGCTGATTCCAAAATCGCTCGCGTCGCAAACGACGTGAAACAGTCGCTCGTTGTCGGCTTTAGACAAGAACGGGTATTTCAGGTGCACCGAAGGTGCACTTCTTCAGATTGACATAAAGCTTATGCTTACGCATAAGCTCTAAACCCCGACGTAGATGTTCATTATGAACGTCTACATCGCTATTATTGTGTTCATCCTTGCTGTAGATGAACACATCGTCAAAGTGGCTCGGTGCAAATTGACGTACCGGGCGTAATAGATGCGTAACGCATCTGTTGAATCTCGCAGGGGTATTTCGAAGCCCCTGTGGTATCACAAGCCACTCCCAAAGCATACCGCTTGGGTTGCTTACCGCCGTGAGAAGGATATCCATCTCACGCATTAGAATTTGGTAAAATCCATCCCTCAAGTCGAGAGCACTGAAGACAGTGCCTTCGCTCATGCCATCAATGATGACATCCATCGGCGTTTGCGCTGGTACCGTGGCCGCGTTCAGCTTGTTAAAAGCGTGAACGATTCTCCACCCACCAGTGAATTTCTTGAAACAAAAGGTGGGACAGGAGTGCGGTGAGGTTGACTCCCGCATATGTCGCGCCATACGACGAGGTTTTTGAAACTCGTCGATCGCCTTGACCTGGTCACGCGGTAATGGCTATTGTCGCGTGACACAGTACTTCGTGCCTGGCACGAGGTCAGTTTCATGGCGAGTTCCCTTGTATTTAGGGAGCTCACAAGGTACTTCTGGGAATACGTCAGCGTATTCCCAAAGTACCTCATAGTATGGGGAGTTCGCTTTAAGCGACCCCCAACGCTGCGCTTCAAAGCGCTGGACCTTCGTTTGTTCATTGGGAATGATCTCGTTCCCAGTGTCGTCCGCTTGCAATGTGAATATTCGTTCACCACAACGTCCTCTGTTGCAACGATGACGCAGATCTATTCGATCTGATCATCGTGCAAATTCTTCACAAATTTCTTCCAGCTTAGAGCTGGAAGAGCCATCACTTCCGAACCTTCTTTCGGAAGATTATCGAGTGTCAGAGACTGGGTAGCTAATCCAGTCTCTGTCTGCGTCAAGAAGTAAATCATCTCGACAGACTCGTCCACGCGATCAGATGCGCTCGTCTGATCGATTGCCTGTTTGGCGACACGGTGATCGTTATCACTCGTGCTCAAGGCCTCTCCATCGTGGTGGCTACTACCAACCATGGAATCTTCTTGCTCACAACTGCTCTCAGTCGTGAGTTCTTCATCTTCAACACGGGAATCGTCTTCACCCGTGTTGGTATCTTTGCTCTCACGGTGGGTGTTTCCCACCGTGGATATCTCTTCTTCACGACGACCGTCGTCGGTCGTGGACACTTGGAAGACGGGGTGTTTGTCACCCGTGTTGCACACATTACCAACACGCAACGACTCTTCCGTTGCGTGTGCAAGTCCCTCTGGACTCTTATCAGTGGATGTACGGTTCCGCTGATAATGTCAGATCAGACCTGGTGGTGCCATTGCTATCCACCAGACTGTCTGACGCTGCGGTTGTATCGATTGATACAGCCGGATTACCCACAGGGTGATCAGTTCCTGTGGACCCGCCGCAGTCGATCGTTGGTTTATGCTTGGATATCCAAGGGATGCCCAAGATAACATCAAACTTGTCGTCTAAATCGAGGACGATGAATTCGTTCTTCACGAAAAAAAGCGTGTTTAAAGTACAAGCTTAGGAATAGTCACGGTTGCACGTGTTTGTAACCGGACTGACAACATTCTTCGTGGGGTATCAACCTCCACGAAACCCAATAGCGTTAGACACTCAGTTCTAACGAAATTGTTTGACGCTCCTGTGTCAAACAAAGCGTGCATGGGGACATCGTTTCCATGCGTCTTAACCTTCAGGGTGATGAGAGGTTTCCCTTCACCCTGTACGTTTTGACAGGACATAGCCCCGTCTGGGGCTATTATCCTCACATGGCCGATGTCGGCATATGCGATAACCCTTCCAGTTTCTTAACCCGCCCCTACCGGTATTCGCGTTTTTTGCATCAACAGAGAGTTGCCCCTGTTGATGTCGCCGACCAGCGGACTGTCCTGTCCGCTGGCTGCGTGGCGCCGGCCGCGGCGCCATACACTCGTGGGCATAATGGCCCATCTTCGCGCATCTATTGCAGCGAAGAAATTTCTTGTTCGTCGATTGTTTCGGGGTCGAGGCAACTGCAATCGATAGGTCCATAGGTTCTGGACCTCCTCCGCCCATACTCTGGCGCGGGTTTTGGTGTCTTGGAACTGTGAGCTTCGTCTGTTCGGGAACTGGTTAACATGCTGATGTTGCATGTTAAAGCCGAAAGGCTGTTGAGCCCTTCGACTAAATCCCGCATGCGATGACGCAGATCGCATGCTAAATTCTTCCCGGATGCTTTGGTCGATAGCATCCCTCAGAGTCTTTGGTGGGTTACGATAAAGACTCTGCTTGATGGGACCGTCGTTCAGTCCCTTCATAAAGTCAGCGACCTGCATACACAATATTTGATAACAAACATTGGATATTCTGAGCGTAAGCTTGTAAACTAAGTATACCTTGCCGGAATTCCATGAACTCTTGCCGGCAACTAAGTTCCATTTCTGGAGCTTCAAAGTTGAGCTTAAGCTCTGCTTTTAATTCCTGATAAGTCAGGAACGCAGATTCATCAGTGGATCTGCGACTCATCGTCCTTGCCCTGGCGCGACCGCCCAGGCAAGTAGTGGCAAAATAAGCTTGTTGACGAGGGCCAACAATCTTTTGAGCACAGATGGGATCTTTTACCTCTGCGAACCATCTTCGAATGGGTTCACCCCCTTCACCAGTAAAGGGTGGAATCCGCGCATTTACAACCTCAACGCTTGCCGTAAGCGTTGAGGGTGACGACCGCGGCAATAATGACGCGGAACGCACATGCGGATCAAGATAAAGTCGTTTAAAACGACTTACTATGTCCAAGGCTTCCTCCGAGGTTTTGCCTTGGAGGATGGTTATGACGTCGGTCCCCATGGTCCGCATCATCTCCACAACAACTTCCACGGTACATTGTTGATAGTGAGGGAAGGCCTCCATCACTAACGGTTGCGCAACTTGACGCTCGCTGGCCGTCGACATGTCGACCGAGCGGCTCTTAAACCCGCGCTCCGCTGGTTAACTGGCGGAACGAAACGAACAGTGGTTAAGAGGGACCACAAAGTGCTACCAGGTGTAACAGGCTAGCTGTTACAGGCTTACACAGTATAAATTGCAAGTGAGGAAGCGTGCAAATGGATAGGAACAAATGTAATTTGTTCCTCAATAGTGTAAGTGAGATTTAACTTAGGTTCGGACTATTTAGTTGGTTAAATAGTCCTTTAGTTATATATGTAAATATATAACCAAGACACTTGGCTGCAAGACGGTAAGTTTAAGAGTGAATATATTATGAGTGGTTTAGACCTAATTACTATAATTAATCCTAAACTAATCATACAAACATGTAGTATAAAACTGATCTAATAATACTCTTATTATTAGATCCCCTCTTGGATTCGGTACATACATCCGAATCGGATTTCCTTGTGGATTATAATCCAATATTCACATTTCAGACAGTAAATCCAAAATTGAACTGTGATATTTCAACTTGAAAATCACTTATGTAATGGTGCGGTCGAAGCAGCCTCGAAAGGATTTGGGCCTAAACTCTCCGACTGACAGAATCGGAGGAGTTATTTGTAGCGACCTAACAGGCCCCATAACGCCTCGCGATAGGCGCGGAAATCAGTTTATCGTGGTGTTCGTGGATCGTTTCTCCAGTTACGTACGAGTTTTTGCGGCACCGACGAAAGATAAGGCCGCGAAAATGTTTGAGCATTTTCTGCCCTTGTTTGAGAATGAATTTTAGTGTCGTATCCACGTTCTAACACCGGGAGCTCAAGAACGTTGAACTCTTCTGCAAAAGGACGGATGTGCGGCGTCAAATAACAGAGGCTGGAACCCCTGCTTCCAACGGTAAAGTGAGCCGAACAATATTTAATATGGTTCGGCGCATGATTTTTGGATCGGGGGTCCCACTAACGTACTGGACGGAGGCGCCTGAGTAAACCAGGTACATACTCAACAGCAGTCCGACCAGATCGAACCCAGGAAAGGCACCACCCAGAGAAGTGCCGACCAAGAAACCTGTAAATTTAACGCAAAACAATGATTGAGATGGATTTACGTCGATGCTTGACGGACACGTGTGTGTTGTACGCGTGAGTGGCAATGGAGAGACACTTGTGGGTGTGTATTAGGATGATTTGATGGTTACCGTAACAAGTGAAAGATAGGTTGAAGAATTCTTCCGTGGCATGAAAGTTCTCGAGCTGAAGGATCTTGGGAATGTGGAAAAATTTTCGGAATGCGGATCGAAGGAGATCCCGGCAATGGTTATCGAATCGATCAAGAGATTACGATTATTAATCAAAAAGACTCTCATTTAAAAAAAGATTTAAATAATCAATTATATTGTATTTATGTAGGTATAGGTAAAAAAAGATCAACGATTGCTGAATTAACTAAAACTTTAGAAGAACAAAATGCAATGTTTTTTAACCATTGAAGAAATGCTCGAGAAACGTTAAAAATTCAAAGCCTGTGAGGACACCGATCAGTGGAAATAGACGAAAATATGGATGAATTGCTTCCTGAGAAATCGAGTGGAAACGCACCAAGTATAAAGATTTTTTTTCAATCATTGGTTGGCAGGTCACGATGGATATCACGTTGCACAACGCCAGATATATCGTTTGCGGTGCACTGATCCACACGCTGCACGCACGCACCCACGCTGCATGGCTATAACGTTGCAAAGCGTGTGGCGCAATATCTAAATGGAATTAACGCCTTAAGTTGAAGCTGATTCATGATGACCATGAAAGTGTGCCGTTGAGAATCATTGGTTATAGTGATGCAGACTTTGCTACAGACAAGGTGGACAGGAAGAGCGTGAGCGCAAATATCACTTTCGTGATGGTATTATCGCTGGATGGACGTGCAAGAAACAGGGAACGGTGGCTTTATCCACCAAATTTGTAGCGGCTGCAATGGGTGGAAAGGAGGTGCTATGAGTGCGATCGGCATGGAAACGAAAACTCCGATAGTTTTAAAGATCGATAATCAAGCTGCAATAAAGCAATTGCAGAGTAAAGTGAGTAATGCAAGCGCAAGCACGTGGATGTGAAGCTGAAGTTCCTGAAAGATTATGTCAAGAAAGGAAGTATGCGTTCAGAGAACATTGGCACCAAGGACATGGCTGCGGATCTGTTGACTAAAACGTTGGATGCACCTCGAGTGGATGAGTTACGAAAACAGATAATTGGATTCTTTTGGACCTAATAACGGAATTGTTTCCGAAATGCATATGGTAATTAGATATTACCTTACGTGTGAAGTTTCGATGTGCTATGCGCCCCGTCAGACTTGGAGGGAGTGTTGAATTTCATCGTGTGCTCAAACGCGTGATTGTGAACCGCCAAGACGACTTACAAATATACAAGACCGTCAAGGAACATTAATTTACGAAATTTAAGTTAACTTTCTTTTAGTGTAGAATTTTAACTTTTACATAATAAATCACTTTTACTCTTTGAACGTATTGACTACAGGTCAACACTGTTTTCCTGCGGGCCACTGTATTATTCGACAGTAGGGCCCTGCAAGTGCACTCTTACACAACGATTACAGAGAGAGCTTTGTAGGTATTAACTGATCTAAGCACTACTGTTCTTCTCTCGTGATTGGTGGATTGAACTATTTCGTTTGTATTCACGTATTGTGGAATAGTGGAATCACTCACAGGTTTCCGTTTTTTGCTTGGAAATTTCGCGTGGTTGTTGGATCAGTAGTTCCTGCGACATGCAAAGCCTTGTTTCACGTTTTCTGATGCTGGAATTGGTTACAGTAACGTAACACAGCGATTTCCGCAATTCAGCAGTGTTCCGCAGGCCTCATGAGCTGGCCAATTATATGTCTGTATTTTTGCTACGCGTGCCACAATTGGCTGATTGCTCAAAAGCAGCCGTTTTCGCACTTGGTCGACTTGTGCCAGCTTTTAGGTTTTTCAGCGACCTTTCTATGAAGATTTTCCGCGATATTTTTGGTGCAGTTTTGGTCGACTTTTATCTGTAAGGATAACCCTTTACACCACCGCCAAGTCCATGATTCGATCTTTTCATTGGTTCATACGGATTCCACCTGTTTGCTGATTGAACAGAATTATCCTAATTTACCTTCGGTACCCAATATCCAGCGAAAATCGTCTGTTTTACGTTACTTTCATTAAGGCTACGTATTGTTCGTTATGGGGTGCTACTCGTACTTCGTAGAAAATATCGATGCCAGGTGTCAAGGTTAAGGTTATTTTCCTACGGAGCCTGAATAACCTTACCCTAAAACGCATGCATACGGTGCTTCTGAAAACTCTCAAATCTGTTTGCACCGCTTTGACATGCACTCGATTACGAAAACCAGATTTGATGTGGTTCACATTAGCTATGGAAGTGACGACACTCGGACAAATTCGGGAAAGGTAGTGAAGTAAGTACACGGATGAAGAAGAGATGGCTGGAGCTATTCGTTTCGACGACTCCTTTGGTAGTGGTGCGATTATGTCTTGACAGGACGCTCTTGTTGATGGACGACATTTCCAGCGACAGATGCAGCTACACACGTTCTTACTATACAATCTATCAGCTTTGTTGGCAAAGATGAGAATGGGTTTAAGTGATGAACCGACAGAATTGTACGGACAACATCGGTGGACTGAATAAAAAGTGGACTCATGCAATGAAGTAGAAGGTACACTTATCCCACCTGAATGGCGTTTGTCGATGCATCACGTGACGGACTCGCCATCCGGTGAAGGTGATCAAAGATGGCGAGTCCGTCACGTGATGCATCGACAAACGCCATTCAGGTGGGATAAGTGTACCTTCCACTTCATCGCATGAGCCCACTTTGTACCCAGTCCAATGTCGGGTATTCACTTAAACCCATTCTCATCATCGCCAACAAAGCGTCTAAACTTAGCATCACCCGGATTGTAGAGTTTCCAGAGCGTGATGGCAAAGCAAGAGACCGAACCATTTGGGACAATCTGTGCCGTATTGCCCCAACAAGACGCTCTACCGCTCACGCGGTTACAATGTTGGGAGCCTGGTAATTTAACCAAACGAGCCGGATCAATACTATATCCAACCTGACCATCTACGCGTACGCGCAAGCACCAGCAAGACTTTTTCGCTGATGTGGATTACAACAATCCAGAAATCTCGGACAATAGTCGAGCGGAACCGTTGCATCCCCTCGACGTCAACTGAGAAGAGAGTGAAAGAAACAAGAAAAGCAGAAGTGTTTTTGCTCACTTCACTTATGCATGTCTGACGCTGAGAAACGCTTACGTGAAGAACGTGAATTGTTATTATCTCCTTTCTCTTTGTTTTAGATGGAAAAAATTAGAGGATATTCCTGTGGTGGAGCTGCTCTCGGAAATTCTTTCCTAGATGCGAACACCCACGGAGAGCCCAGATGACTGACTGTCGGAGGGGGTACTCCGTCCATCCAGGTCTTGGTCCGAACCAGCATCAAGCTGGCTGGACCGGTCACTTCCATCACCTTGGCTGTGACGACTGGGATGATCCATCTTGTATAAGCTCACCTTGTGTACCCGTCAGCTCTGGCGGTTACGCTCTCCTGGTGGACTCTAGGGCGGAAAGTTAAAAGCCGGGTTAATAGGTAGACGAGGGTTGGGACTAGGGTTGCTTCTGGGCGGAAATCTTCACCAGGGAGTGGACTGGTGTTACACTTGAGTTCAGTATACTGCAAATGCTGGACCGAGATTAATCAACCGGGCAGCTTGACCAAAGATAATAATGGGACTCTAATCTTATGCGTAGCAGGAAATCCAAACAATATTCCACGATCTTCCACAGTAAGTCAAAACATCATCTTCTTTTCCAATCAACTTAACCGTGTTCCAAACACGGGCGACTTAAGTGAGTATAGAGTTTCTCAGCGACTCCCGGTCAGGGACTTCCGGTGGGTTCCTTTCAACCTTCCCCTGGCAAACCAATAACAACTAGAGGGGACCTTGTTAACCCTCTGCTGTGGACCAATGACGACTTGTGTCTTAGAAAGAGAAACGTATACTGATATTTATCCCTATATCCAATATAAACCTATGGTGTATCCCTTACCCAAAATAGCATGACCGACCTGGACGTTACCCAAAATAGCGTGACCAGCTTGGATGGTCATTCACGGCGACCTAGGCGGCGCCAGGATGACCTGGCCGTCATCTCCAATATTCTCTTCATGGTTAGTTATCGGTGCTTCGTCCGCTACTACAGCGACATAGCCTCCCTGGAGCCTGGGAAGACACTGGATACATCACAGGAGGGGATGTGAATTTTTCGTTGGATGCAGAGGAAGAAGAGAGTGTCTTAGCTTCGGACTAGCATGAAGAGAAAGAGAATGTATCAGCGACTGGTAAGGAAAAGAAAAAAGCACACCGATGATAGATCTTACGAGGAGCGAGTCAGAGTCGGAGTCAGAGAAGTATTCAGACGACGCCGATTATGACCTGCTTTACGGGATCAATCAGACACCTGCGCAAGAACCTATGGAAGACGTATATGAAAAAAAGAGACCCGCAACCCCAACTTCGGAGGATGATAAGGATGACCAAGAGGAAGGTAACGAGTCGGAAGGATTTGATGCTGACATCCTTGGTTTGTGACTCCACTATCAGACTCTGAAGAAACTGCGGAAGATAAGAGGAAGAGAGCCCAGGCTTTACAACTATTTGCAATAGGAGAACGCTGTGGCCTTTCAGCCCCCATTCGAAACAGAGTCTGGAGATCCTCTACAGCGGGGGACTCTACGCTGAGAAACGTGGATGAAGAAGCAAGTCGAAGATACCATGAATGGAAGATTTGTTTTCAGGATATAATTCGTTATAATGGATCAAATTTCAGCAATTACTTTTACCAGAGTGGACGGGATGACCGACCAAGGGAAGTTAACCTCAAGGATTTACGATTGATGGTTCTAGCAGTCACACTTGTGAGAAGAGAAAGGTCCGTCCTCGCAGTGTTTTTGCGGGAGTGTTGCCATATGGATGTCTGATGGTGGATACGAATGACCCCAAGCTAAATTATGGAGGCAATTGTCGTCATTGGAGGTATCTACAAGATCAAGAGGTATACATCGATAATTTTGTATCGAACGCAGACTATTGGTTGACAATGGCGTTGGCAGCACACGGCGATGCATGGTGCAGCACTTCACCCGAATGCTTAGCGGCCATAGATGAGCCTAATAAGAAAGCACATCTCAAAGTCGTTGAGTATGGGATAGGCCATTACGTTACATTGGCCGGTTGAAACTGCTGCGACGACGGTGGATCACGTACTGCTATTGTTAGGCAGTCTTATACACATCCAACTATGTATGAAGTGGATGAATCGTACAAGAGGAGTTAATGCCTTACGAACATGGGATGTTGGTAAGCTTACGGCGTATACTGGTCAAATATATGAAAAGATTGGGACCGGGATACTGTTGTATGTGGACGGTCAATATTTACTATTGGCTTATGTATCTATTTGAGAAGTACGCGGTTACATGCATGAATCGTATTGGGAAACAAAACTGAACGTATTGAATCATGTGCGGCGTTTTATGACCGTGGAAGTGTTAGCAAGAATGAAGCCAACACCACCGCTGGTTCAGAAGATTATCAATCGTGACTCATGTACGGAGGACGTGAAGCCACTAAAAAAAGCAAAGCGCTTGGCGGTCGGAACTGCCAGCGATGCGTGAAATTCCTCGACAGAAGGCAGTGTCAAGTGGTCAGCGACGGTCTTACCAAACTGGGAATTATCCTAGCGAGAGGTTCATATGGATGTGGAGAGACCCCTATTGTCGCATCATTAATTACAGCATTCTGGGCAGCATATCCGCAAAAAAGGATTGCTATCGTGTCAGAAACTAATGCAGCCATCGATGAAGAGCTCAAGAAATTGTTATCGTTGGAAATTCTAGATGTACAAGCAATATTAAGATTGGGAACACCGCGAGGCGAAATATTGGAATTGGAAAACTGCCGGAACCGATTCATTGGAGAGATTGAGTGTATGGAAAAAGAACGCCTTCGTACTAATAGGTGGGGAAGAAATAGTCGGGTAGCCCTGGATCAAGCGCAAAAGAATGTATGGAGTAAAGCCAGAGTGATAATCGCCACGTTGTTTCGACTGAATCGGCAGGAATATCGATCACTGCGTTTTCGTCTCATTGTCAATGACGAAAGGGCGCAGACATGTGAATTAGCGTTGCTCCAAGCGTTGCACGTGAACGCCTAAGTAGTGGTGGTGATTGGGGACCCCTATCAATTGTATGCCTATACTCCACTGGATGAAACTAAACGTCATCATTACAATTCTGACACGAGGCGACATGGTTCATATTGCACACCATTGAACATCATAGGGTGCAAAGAAAGAAGGCGCCAAATTTCTTGGGAATTACCATGACAGCTGAGTTTTTAATTCATCCTAAGATTACCTCATTTCTTTAAACGTTCTACCCTTACGAAATAGTAGACCGAGTGATTCCGGGGAAAGACTATCTGCAGGATATGAAGCTTCCTCCTGTAGCCCGTATGACGCATGACGACTCGGTTAACCAGCCGGTGGGACAGTATGTCGTAGGAGCAGAACGTGCAATCTGGATAAGTACGCCGGCGGACTTACGGATCAACACCATCAGAAGTTCAGAAAAGGATAATTTCCACAGTCATTGCTACCTCCACAATGTATTCAAGAACACGGTCGTTATTAATCATATCACCGTATCAGAAGTAAGTGAATAAAATTTGAGAACATGTGCTCAAACTAAAAGAAAACGATATGGACAACTTAGGTGGAGAGAAGACATACGCTTGTCTCGCACGTGACTTTTACTGGAGGATCCGAGATTTGCCTGCGCGTTAAGCCTGCGCAGATTGCGCAGGCACTACTGTAATCTCTGCCGGCTACGTCATATTTGTCGGCATATATATAATTCATTTTGTCCGATTTTTATTCAGGAGGCTGAATTGAAAAAAAAGAGTTATTAATACTTGTTATTCGTATACTCGAGCATGAGAGATCTGCATGTATTTTCACGTGTTCACGGTCGCCAAAGTCTATGTCATGGACGGCATCGCAAACACGGCCTAAATTTTTCTATTCGAGCATCTCCACGGCATAAAAAACACATTTTACGCTTCAAGTTGATAAAATATGAGCAGCCTTCCGATGTTTTTTCTGCCGAAAAATCATATAAAGTCACCCTTTACAAAAAGAAATAGATTTCCTCGCTTTTTACACCATGGTAGTGCAGCGTCGACCAATGGACGTGGAGGCGGAAGTGCCTACATCCGTCTACGCGTTAGATCTACAGCGTGTAAGCCAATTGCTAGGCATCCCTGAGTCGGAGCTCGTCTCCGGTTTCCAGGCAGACCCGACGCGGTCTGAAATCCAAGGCGTCATCGTTGATGCGGGCGAGAATGTTCCATTTGAAACTGTCGGCCATGACGCCGTGAGCGCACCGTTAGCGAAAATACAAGTTGACGAGGCATTCGACGCTAATGCGCGTTCGGTAATACCTTCTCGTCCTAATGAGCTACCGCCATTGCCTCCTGGTCGTCCCTCAGCGACGCGCGCGCCAGTGCCATTGGACCTCACCCCCGTATCCCGACGCCCTGTCGTGCGTCAAGTTCTTTTGACCGCCGCCGTGCGACCCAGCAGGCTGGACGAGAATCAGAGACCCAAGTGTCTGATTCAACTTGGTCATCAGACGATTATCAGCCATATCTTGACACAACTCTATGCTGCAGGTGTCGAGCGAGTTGTGGTCTCTGTCGCTGCAGCAGGCGCTCAGATTATCGCTGCAGTCAAGCAGACGCCATTCTACACGAAAATGAAAATTGAGTTTCTTGACTTAGGGAGCACGAATGACGACGGCCACGCACGGTCGATCCTTGCAACAAAAAGTTTGTTTACGGGTCCCGAACCGTTTCTCATCCATACCGCGGATCATATTTTCGACAAGTCGGTGGTATCCAAGCTGTCTGCCTATCCACTTGGAGACGCAGCTGCGTGTGTGCTCGTGGAAACGGATATTGCCGAATTAACGGGTTTGCCACGGACGACGGTCAAAGTCAAAGTGAACAAGGATCACCTGCATGTGACGCACATTGGTCGTGACTTGGACATCTATGATGGTATCGATGCTGGACTCTTCTTGAGCTCGCCAGCCATTTTCGATGCGTTGGATGCTCTTGCGACACAAAAGAGTTATTTCTCTCTTGCCGAAGCCCTCGACAGCTTTACCTCTACCGTCGGCGAAGGAAAAGATCCGAAAGGGTCCACCTTAAGCCGTCTGATGTACCTTCCAACTGCTGGAGAAACCTGGTTCAGTATTGAAACAGAGGAACAGCTAGCATACACGCAAGATACCGATGGTACGGCTGTTCTGTCTCCATGGACGGTCTTCTTGGCGTCGACGCCTGCTGGTGACCCCTCAGTAACGAAAAATGTCGTCATTGGCGTGTCAGCTCCTGACCCCGACTTGTCCCTCCGTGTCGCTGGCAACACGGATAGTTCCAAGCTCTTTCATGGTTTCGTCGTCGGTGTAGGGAATGCGGATTTTCCAGACGATGAGGATGAAGAGATGGAAGCGGATATGGAGGGTATTATTCCCAGTGGTGGCTACGATTTGGAGTCTCGACCTCTTTTATCGTTTAGTGCGCGGTCGAAAGGATTGTGGTCAAACCGTTCGGCGAGGTCCCCATTCTCGACACGGTCGTTCTTAGATAGCAAGGGTTCCGTTGGTGAGAAGGACGAATTGTCTCCGTTTGTGCTGTCATTTCCCATGGACGATGAAACATCCAAGACGGTCGAAGATGTGGATTCAAATCACCACGCCTACTTAATCGAAATGACTCCAGGTGATCCGTCTTGTGTTTTGCCTCCTGGATCGGGTATGTCGGAGTTTCTACTCGCTGTGCCAGATAAACACGAGCAAAATTATGATGAGGATGCTGAATCCGTCGTCGAAGGGAATATCGTGACTCCACGGTCGATACCTTTGCACAAAGCCACAATTTTGCCCTCAGATATCACCCAAATTTCGCTCAATACGCGGGGCTACGATGAGAAGTTGGAAGTTACCGTCGTAGTCAAGCGCAAGGCACCAATTATTGGCTACATGCTACTGCTGTCGTCTTTGTTTACAATTTCCTCCGTCGGTGTTGCTCTCGATATGGTTGACAATGTCATTACGCCTGTGATCCGTATCTTTTGGCGAAATACCGCAACTGCCATGGTTACATTTCCTTTTGCAATGCTGATTGTGTTTCGCGGTCGGAATGAACCAGCCAGCCTTCCGTGGAAAGAGCTTTTCCCGCTGATTGTTGTCGCTGGCGTGGCGTACTCGTTTTTCATCGGATCATTTGTCGTATCGTTATCCATGACGTCAGTTGGCCATGCAACGCTTTTTAACAATGCACATTCAACACTGTTAGTCTTTTGGAAGTTGGTATGGCGGAAACCCGTTGCTCCGATGGAGGCTCTGGGTGCTGCCATTGGTGTTCTTGGTGGAGCGATTACGACAATGGATACGACACGAGGAGGAGGACCCGATATTGTGTCCCCTACCGCGGCAGGTGATCTCGTAGCACTTGCTGGTGCCGCAGGAGGAGCTCTTTATTTCACATTGGCTAAAAAAGTGCGCCCACACATGCATCTACTAGTTTTTTTATGTAGTATCACAGCGACATCGGCCATGTCGATCCTCATGTTTATGCTGGCGTCGGGTCAACACCTCAGTCTGTCAACCGATCCGTATAACGGCATCTTTGGATGGTTGACGCCGTCGACCAACCGCCTACTTGTTGCTCTATATCTCACGCTTATCTGCGATTGCATTGGGACCATGGGCTACATTGGTGTGATGAAGTACTTTGACCCAATTGTCGTCTCGGTGGTTTGTCTGATGGAGCCCATTGTGGCCACGGCGCAGGGCATCGTGATGGGCGTCGATACCATCCCAGGACTGTTAACTTTCATTGGGGCTAGTCTCGTCATTGGTGGCACATTTCTCGTGCTGCGTTCACAAAGGCGAAAGACAGAGAAGGTGGACGCGACGGAAGCAGTTATTACATCGAATGCTACTCCTCGTGCACTTTACAGTACGCGATCGCGAAAGAGGACGCCATATTATGGTAGCACGTAAAAAAAAGCCTAACAGTATTCGACATGTGATTACAATTGTAAAGAGCTTGCTTTGCTGGAGACATCTCTCTTTTTAAAACCAGTGGATTCAACCCCCAGTCTCTTTAATTCGTGTTCGTACTGTCAATGAGCTGGACGACTACTTTGCCCATGGCGTGACCGGCTTCCAAATATTCCATTGCCATGTTGGCCTTTTCGAATGGAAAGACTTTGTCAATAAGTGGGGTAATGACACGCTGCTCGGCGAGTTGCCGAACCTCGTCCATCGTCGCGCCATTGGGGATCAGAAACAAGTATTCATACGAGATCTGAGCATGGCGTGCACGACGCATTGTCGAGCTATTTAGACAATCCAAAATAACGCCAAAGAAGTACGAGACGCTCAATCCTTGGCGATCGCCGCTAATTGACAGCGATTTCCATGTCGGTGTCTCTGCGATCGACACGACCGCGCCACCACGCGTAATACACTCAAAGCACTGCTTGGACTGCATGCACGTACAGAGGTTGAAATGAGTTAGTTACCCAAGCTTGCATATAAAAAACAAGTTGCCTGTCTACCTCTCCAGTGCAATCCAAAGCAAAGTCGTATTCTGCCAGCTCGCGCTCAAACCGCTCGTGTGTATAATCCACCACCTCTCCTGCTCCAAGTAGTCGCATCCTCTCCACCTTTTTGGTGCTAGCGGTTGTGGCTACAGATTGTGCCTGGAATCATCGTTTTTTTGTGAAGAGAAAAGTAATTGCACATGAAATGTGTCAAAGACTACTTACCTTGTAGAGCCCTTTGGCGATTTGAATTGCCATCGATCCAACGCCGCCAGCACCTCCAGTAATCAGCACCTTTTTGTGTTCACCTAGCTGACCCAGTCGAAAACTTTGTAGAGCTGTTTGTGTCACGAGAGGTAAAGCTGCGGCTTCCACATGACTGGAATCCGTTCGTACACTTTCTTTGTTAATAAGAGCCGGAAGACGAAAAGAATCGACACTAGTCTTACGTCAGATTCGATGGTTTCTTGCTCACATAGTCAGCTCGGACGACAACAAAGCTACACAAACAAGAGAAAATAAATTATAGCAGTTTAATGTCAATCATGCCTCCAATAAATTGCAATAATTCTCGCTACTTACTCTGCCAGTGTTCCATTGTTATTATGTGGCACCATCCCAAACACCTCGTCGCCTGGTCTAAACGTGTCCACTTCATTTCCACAGCTGATAACCACACCGGAAAAATCGTAGCCGACAATATGGGGCCTGCCATATAATATTTCTTCAATAATCAATCACCAGACATGTTGCCAAAAACACCAAGTGAATTTCCTCACCACGTCTCTTTTAGTAGCATTTTCAACATTCCTTGACGTCGCTTGTAGTCAATCTGCAACAAGGTAAGAAAACAAGCGATACATACACCCGTCCACGTGCCGTGCAATAATCAAACAAACAACGTACGGGATTGAGAGCAGCAGCATAGACCTTGACCACGAGATCGTTGGGTCCGCGCAGTTCGGGGTCGGGCTGCTCGCCCACTTCGATGGCGGCAGGGCCTCCATATCTGCAGTTGTAATAGATTCAGAGTGCATCTGAATACAGGCAAAGTGAGTAGTGACCTTACGCTTTGTAGAACCATGATCGCATTTGAATCGATCTTTTTATGACTTAATACCGGTATTGAAGCATGTTTTAAGTAAAACTGTTGTCCCACTTGGAGTGTCCTGTTGAAGTTGTTGACGAGTTTTGCTCTTGAATTGTTGTGCTTACTTTTGGATCAATTATGGTAAGCTTATCGGTAGTTTTCAATTATTAATTGTAAAGCACAAAAATACGGATGCAGCTGTTGCTACTGTTAGTGGAAGTGCTCTTCCTCGTGGACGTAGCAAGTGCCAATAGCTGCAATGATACATGTGTATCCGCATCTTGCCTTCCTAATTGGTGGCACACTGCGACAGCACCTCAACTGGTTGTAGCTGCTGTCCTGGTCTTCTTTGCCACGTTTCTGCCTCGGGTACTTGTACGTCTGCTTATCTTCGTGCTTACAAAACTGCCGTTTATGCGCCAGTACGGACTGCTATTTGTATCAAACTCAAAGATTAAACTGCTGCTTTTCTCACGCATCTGTTATTCCTTTTACTTGTAGATTGGCAGAGGATTTCCGCGAGTCATGCGTTGGTTCGACGTCCTACTTCATCTCCATGTCGTTAGTGCTGCTGGCGCTTACCGTGTCTGAGCTAAGCAAATTCTTGTGTCACTTCCCTACATATATATGGGGAATTTTCTTCCTCTACTGGCTCTACTCGTTGTTCAACGTCGTGCAGAGTGTGAGTTTTGTTGCTGTTCTTGCTACTAAAAAAATACCGCTAACATGTTTGTTGTTTGTTCCCTTGACCTGTTGCAGCTGGCTGTCCGTCGATTCGTTGGCACGAATGGAGACTTTTCCAAGAAAATGGTCATCTCAGAGTCTGTCAAGGTACTGTATGAAGAGACTCCTTTGAGTGGACCTGAAAGTTAGTTAACCTATCACTATGTCATCAGATTCTACGGCTCACGGCGCTGTTGATCATTGCACTCATTATCTATTCGTCTGCTCTTGGCGACAGTGCTACACTCAAGTACTCAGTCTTGGGTGTGATTGGTCTAGCAATTGCGTTGGGCTTCGTGCCCTCGTTTCACAATGTCGTTGGTGGTCTTTTCCTTGCGTTTAATTCTCAATTCAAGATTGATGACTTTATTCGCGTTGGAGACGCAGAAGGATTTGTCCATCGCGTGTCGCTACGTTACACGACTGTCGTGAGTCTCGAAGGCACCACGCTTTATGTTCCCAACAGCTTCTTTCTTTACAAACCCATGATCAATTTCTCGCAACGTCCTAAACGAGATGTTGATTTGCACGTCCGAGTGTCACGTGGCACCAATGTCGAGACATTACGAGAAGCTCTTTGCCGTCTCGAAATCATGCTGCAATCGCTACACGTCGGACTGACATCCCATGAAGAGAACCAATTGGATTTACGGCATGGGGAAAAATGGGAACGCTTTTTCTTTGTGGCCATGGAAGAGCTTTACACCATTCGCGTCTACTCGTACACGGAAGAGTTGGATGCGCGAAAGTATGCCATGCTGAAATCTGAAGTCTGGCTCGCGGTGACAGAAATTCTAGAGGATCTGGGTATCCGTGTCGTGAGCAACAATGACGCGGACAATCCGTTTGCCGAGTCGCCGTACTTTATCAAGCAGTCGAGTAGTGCTTCAAGTGCATGTAGTCAATCAGATGATAGTGTCAAAGATGCGTTTACAACCGAGATCGGTGCTGTGGTAGGCGCGCAGCAAGATAATAATGGGATCAAGGGCCCACGCACACAGCTCTGACAGTAGCAAGCGTTGGGTATATACTAGTATTACATCCTGAGACCCGAGCATCTGTAAATTATTGATATTGTATTGTGGCTGCTATGGCTTGCCTTCTTCAGTCTTGTTGTATCCATGAAGCTCGTCCTCGATCTCTTTAAATTCTTCTTGCACTTCGCGTTCCAAAGCTAAAGCACGCTCTCGCACAGCTCGATCCTTATCAATGTACTCCAGACGAACAAACTTTCCAAGCTCAGAAAGCATTTTTTTGTGGGACTCCCGGAACACCCGTTCTCCGTCTTTGTGTTGACTTGTCAGTGCTGCCAGTAATGGTTTGTTGATTGTATCAAGTGTCGAAACTGCGCAGCGATCTAATCCACGGCCAAAGATCAAATCCACGCGATTATCTTGAAGAAATGGCGACGAGAAAGTGATGGGGTTTACATCACTCGCATCGACAAGCTCGTCGGCGTACGTGGGCGATGATGGGGCAGGCTGGCCTTCGATGATCGGGTCATAGCACATTACACCACCCACATAGTCCAACATTGAAAAGTCACCATATGACAAACTACTGCGTAATCGGGTCGGGGATTTGGCCGGAAAACTGCGCGTGGCTGGGCGCCCTTTTCGCCTCGGTGTCGTAGCGCTTGAGTTCCCGCGTTTACGGCCAGACAGAGCTGAGTCGTCCATCGCTCGCGGACGCCGCTTTGACAATCCAGATGCAAGGGTGGACTGAAGTGCCGCTGACGTTTTGGTTCGATTAGACTGTCGTGAGTTCGATGTACCTGGTAGAGTCTTTGGAGCCTCCGACATCGTTTCGAATGAGGGGTACTCGACCGCAGAATCAAGCCAAGATCCACCATGCCACAAGAAGCGATACGTGACACTTAGACATTCGAGACGAACAGCACACAACGATTTAAGCGTAGACACAAGTGCGTACAAAAACATATCGGCGAGATGGCGGTCGGACAATTCAAAATCTCTCCTTTCCATAAACAGACAGCTTCGTTGAGCAGTGTGGGAGCTCTCAGGGCTTTCATTTGCTAAAGCATCACTGCTTAAAAGTCGCGTTTCGCCCGTGTCAAATATCATGCCCGAAGCTTCAATGACTTGAGAAGCAGAAGCAAAACTGTTATTTCCAGACGTAAAGAGGGGAGATGCATCGTGGCCAGCACCCGAGATTTTACCTTCTTTAATCTGGGCAAGCCAACTATGCGAATCTGGGGTGGGTGGCCGAGCCAACGGACATGCTGCAAGCTGGCTTGATACGGCCAACCATCTCGTTTGCCGCTGACCCATCTCAGCAGCAAGGGCTTCCGCTGCAGCAGACGATACATTTACTTGCTCAAGGAGCACGAGCAAGGATTGCTGAAACGAATCGTCAATCTTATCATGCTCGGAGCCAAAGCTCAGAAGACCCTTGACGTCGTCATCAAACCCGTAACTCTCATGATCTTTCTCACTGTTCGTCTCACTTTGCTGCAAAGCTGTTTTCTGACGACTCAAGAAACGCTTAGCAACAGTCTGACACCGCCTGCCGAGATCTTGTGTGAGCTTTAAAACACTGAGTTTGTCTTTGAAGTGGTCAACTTTATGCGACACCTGTTCCATAACTCGATGCCGGTGTATCGACCGTAGCCGCTCCAGCTGCTCATCTGTTAGCCCTGAATACAAAAGTTAGCTTGCAATGGTGTAATAAATCCGGGAGGTGGATAAAGAACCTACAAGGGATGGTAAGGTCGTCCATGAAGACAAGAGAAAACACGGCATCTGCATCGATGCAGCTGCGCTCACTTGCACGCAAATATTCCTCAGCTTCGGTAGCCGTTTTGGCATGAAAGAGCGTTTTCTCTGCGCGAAACAATATCGCTAGGCCAACTCCGTAGAAAACTAGCACGCCACGAATGAAAAATGCATCCCATATTCGTAATACCTGCAAGACATACGATAAAAAGATCAGTATAAGGCGTTGTCGAGCCGGATTGGTTACATATCGTACCGTGGGAAGTGGGATGAGTGATGTAGTAAACAAACTCAAAAACCAGCGTTCAACTAATCGGGCCAGAGGGAACTCCAAGGTTGCCAAATGAGAAGAAAGGGCTGGTAGCCGGTCTTGCAAGAGTGTGGTAAAAGCTGCTACGTCAATCTGTAACGCTGGTCGGTAGCCATGAAAGTAACCCGGGAGAAGCAAGTCGATAATGCTAGATCCATTTCAGACCACAGTAAAACGAAAATGTTATATAACCGACAGTCAGACTCGAATTGCTGGAAATATGTACGCTGATTCATAGAAGCAATACCTGTTGATGATCCAAAAAGCGCTCTCTTCTTCAACGTATGCCAGTAATAGGCAAGACACTCGCCACGAAAACGGATTTGCGTACCGGCTGAATACAATCATTACACAAACAACAGCAATTAGGTTAGTATTGAAAGAAAGGATCGAATAGAACCAACTAACTTATAACGTGAGCATGCAATAAGTAGTCGCCGCCGTGAGGCCAATTCCCAATCGGCTGCTGGGTAATCGCTGGGGTACACATAGTTGCCCATTTTGCCTTTTTCAAGTTGTTTCAGCGTACTCCGTGCCGAGGCACGCTTTTTAAGCGGATCTTCGCTAGTCCTAGCTTCGTTTGTCTCAATCTGCTCCCCGTCATCGTCGTCCATAGAGTATCGCTCGTCAAACAGGAACGATCCCCGGTCCTCACTAAACTGATCTGACGGGTTGGACGCATCCGAAACTGCTCGATCCAATCGACATGTTAAATCATGAAGCTCACTTTGGCGGACACTGACGGCTACGTGTCCACTTTCTTGAAGTGCCAACGCACACAAGCGACAAATAAGCATCTGATTCTCTGGTGTATTCAACTCAGTGATGTCAATCGCCGCAGCACTCTTTTCATATATCGCGTGCTTCTTCATTGTTAAAGAGCTATGATTTGCCATGCAAGCATGATTTTGGGAGGACGAATGAAACATCTTTGACGCACTGTGAATAGCATGTTTAAGTTCAACGCGTCGTTGGAGATCCGTGGCACCAGAAAAGCCAGTCCAAAGCTGCCCACGCAGCTCATCCGGGATTCCAGCCCGAACAGCAGAGATTACCTGTGTAACATGTAATAACAGTGAGAATAAGAACGAAAGGTGGCCGAGTCACAGGTGGTCTTTACTTGCCTCTGTCGTCAATCCATATTTTCCCGTGGCAATACATTTCTCAAGCTGTGTGTACTTTGTTTCTGCATGTCCTTGTAAAAGCAATTGCAACCACTTCTTTGAGCTAGCAGTAAGCTCAGCTTTCCGGGTGGTAACTGCGCCAGCAGAGGATCGATGGCCCGATTTTCCTCCGCCACCACCACAACCGCTCACTTCATCATGATCGTCTTCGAGCTTAAGAACAAACATTTTCGATGGAGGCGTAGCGATCCAAATCAAGCAGGTCTCCCGTTCAAATGCTGGCACTTTGCCAAACTTGAACATGCCCCCATCCTTTTTTCGCCCATCTATTAGCTGTTCGCCAGTGACTCGCACTGTAGGAGCGTGTCGGACGTCTACGCGGCCTTGCAGCTCGCCTAAGGTATCATCTCGGAAGTAAAGTAAGTCGCCTGACGTCAGGAACACGAAGAAATGTCGCTTCCAGTACGTCATAATACTCTTGGGACTGTGCACATTGCGCTCTCTTCGTTTCGTCATCCATCCTGAATGGAGGACATCCACAGTCGGATAAAATGCCGAAAGGGATGCCAACAACGACAGTCCCTGTTGTGATTCACTAGAACTAGAGAGCTCACAGTTGAAGAAACGTTAGTGTTTCTTGAAGATCGACGAGGTAATAGTATTGTCATAGTATTCCATACCCAGTCCACTCTCTGCCATTGTGAAATGCAAGTAAATTCACATGCTTGTGTATCATATCATCCATCCCGCGCTTAGTTCTTTCGTTTAATGATTCAAATGATAAATGATAAATGACAACTACAATTCAACTTACAAGAGGCGTCAAAACCGCAAACTTCTGGTCGTATGCGCTAGGTCTCGAGTCATTAATGTCCATGCGATTCTGTAGACAGCGTTTCAGCCCTCTAGAATTTCTAAACAAGGGAAAACAATCTATACTTTCGGTGCCGTACAAATTTTATGGGTTTCCTGCCCGTTGTAGCTACGGCTGTGAAGCAGCAGATGCCCGAGGCGTCTGTGAGGGAAATGACGCCTTGAGGCGTAGACATGAGCAGGGTGTTGACGTCCTTGAACGTGTCATAGTGACGTAACTCCTTCATCCCATTGGACGTTGACAAGAACACAAAGTAACGTTTGCGCCAGCGTTTGCTAAAGCGTCCAAGTTTCTTAAGCCAGCCGTGCCAGAGCACAGTGATCCCTTGTACATTGTGAAATCCCGCATTGGAACTAATTCAGATCATAACAACAAGGAGATCATTTTGTAGGTGAGTTACTGCGCAAGATTGTTATGGAGTTTCCCCCATTAGTATGGCGTATAAACACTAAGAAGAGCCACGAGAGGTTGGGCACGTACTTGCTCCGCGCCTTTTGCATCTTTTTAGTACGGAAAAAGTGAAGTGGTGTACATAGTTTTGACAAATGACACTACTTCAACGTGGATATTTCAACTTGTATATGAAAAGAAACCTTCACTATGATGCGATGGCAGCTCAAAAACGTCTAAGGCTTCGTCGACGAAGATAGAAATAGTATACACCGCCGATGAACGCGCCGGTGAGGTGTGCAACATGACCAATTCCATCCTGTTGGTCCGTCACGAAAGCGTACGTGTCTCGAAGGATAAAGAGCGACCCCGCCAGCCATGCTGGCAAGGGTACTAGGGCCAATAGGTAGAGCTTTCCATGCGGGTTGAGCAGTATGCTCATTGTCGTGATGCCGTTCACGGCTCCACTTGCACCCAGATTGAAGGAAAATCTACCCGATGATTTCTGTTCCCAGACTGCTACAGCGGACGAAAGCACGCCGCTTGTGAGATATAGTCCCAGAAACTTTCTGTGACCCAGCACGTCACATAGCTGTCTCCCAAAAAAGTAGAGTCCAATCATATTGGTGGCTAAGTGACCCACAGTAGCTTGGCTAAACATGGCGGTCAGAAGCGTATAATACCGTCCTTCCTTTAAATGTTGCGTAGACGTAGTAAAGTGCGTCAGCATCATGCGCATAGACGGAGCAAAGCTGCGTAGATACTGTGCTCGATATTCCGATTGCGTTGACTGCGCACGAAGCCAGCCAATCGTAACTGCTACATTAGCAGCGATGAGGCCAAATACTATTGTTTCACCCGACCTCAAACGGCTAGGCTGTCGACTTCTGGAAACGTAGCTATATTGCTGACGCACTTGCTGCTCCGTTGGCCACTTGTGCGGGCGGGATATTAGCGGAGAGCGAGAAAACGCTAATAATGCATTCGATTGCGTGGGACCGATCTTGACGTTCGACAAACTACGCGTCGTCGCTTGCCGCGCAAGCTTAGAGCTCCGGAGTGCAGCCGAAAGCATGAGATTTTTAGTGTTATTAACGATAGCGTCACCAGTTGTCGGTGGTGAGTTGTGCGATTGTCCCGTATCCGAGGTACAGTACTGTTTCGTCGGGTAGTACAACCGGTATCTGAAACCATTTGGTACAGTGTACCGTTTTGTTGAGAAATATAAAATGGCTCCTGGCCATTTGGGCCCGTAAATCCTTCCGAAGTGTTCCGCTATGTGTAATACCTGTCGAACGTCGCTAGCCTTGCGAAGGAACACTGTGGAATCATCCACAAAGTTCGAGAATTTATGCTGTTCTCCATGCCCCGTCCCTTGTACCGGTAAGCCTTGAAAAGTGCCTGTCTTGTTTAACGCTATTCTCAGGGGTTCCACTGCCAAGATGAAGAGAAACGGTGCAAGTGGGCACTCTTGTCTGATTCCGGACTTCACTAGAAGTGGTCTTGAGAGCTCATTATTGACGGGAAAGTGTGCAGTGTTTTCCTCATGAAGCCTGCGAATGAATTGCAGAAGTCGTTGGACAACATATTGATCTAGAACCATGAAAAGATACTTTCTATCAACTGCGTCGTACGCCTTGGCAAAATCTAGGAGTAGGATCCCGTCATCAGATGTTAGATCATCTCAAGTAACTTTCAACAATGCCAACGTCATATGGACATGGCGATCCATTCTCCGACCGTTTACAAATCCTTGCTTACCAGCTGGGTTAAGAATCGTTGTAGTCTATGAGCTAGAGACTTGTGAAGATTTTGTTACTTGCCTGGAGGAGAGATATGTTGGAAGATAATCCTTCGCGTCTGAGGAATCGCATATCTTCCTAAGAGGAATGATGAGAGCTTCACGGTAGGAAATCGGTGGGTTCTGTCCCTATAGGATTTTATTACTGACCTTGACTAAGTCAGGGATTATTGTCTCTTGAAAAAGTCGTTGTTTAAACCACCTCCGCTTTCCATCGTTAGAGGTGCTTGATCGCCCGTTGTACTTCCTCTTCTGAAATTTTTTCCATTAATATATTTTTCTGCACATCTGCCACCCACCTTTTGAACGGGATCTGTATAAATTGTGTAAACTCGTTAAAAAGAGCGCTTCTTGAGACCTCTCTATGTGAAACACCTGCCTGACCCACGTAAATCTATCAGGAATTGATGTTGGTAGTTGTTGTCCATTCGTCTGAGGTATTCGATGCGCGATATTCTCTGATTCCGTTCCCAAATTGCGGTCCTTTGAACAACCATCGTACATCGCCATGGAGCGGTGTTGTGGTATAGTCGCTCTCAGAAATTTCCTTCTGAGAAGCGAACACCCACGGGGGGATCAGATGACTGACTTTCGGAGGGGTACTCCGTCCATCCAGGTCTTGATCCGAGCCAGCATTCAGTCGGCTGGATCAGTCACTCTCATCACCTTGGTCGTGACGACTTGGATAATCCATGTTCGTAAAGCTCACCTTGTGTACCCGTCAGCACTGGCGGTTACGCTCTCTTGATGGATCCTAGGGCGAAAAGCTAAAAGTCAGTCGAATAATTGGACGAGGGTTAAAACTAGGGTTGCTCCTGGGCGGAAATCTTCACCGGGGAGCAGGATTGGCGTTATACTTGAAGTTTCTATACCGCAACGGCTGGACCGGGAATAATTGATCGGTCAGCTAAACCAAAGATAATAAAGGGGTAAATCCAATCTTGTGAGTAATAGGGAATCCAAATAACACTCCACAACCTTCCACAGTAGGCGAAAATGTTACCACACTTTCCAATAGAGAGAAACCGCGTT
>MIQA02023640.1:0-15855 GCA_001887855.2 Sclerospora graminicola
GAACAGCCCAACAAGTCGCTTGCAGTTATGAAGAATGTGATTTTCGGTGATTTGTAGCCAGTGAAGTGATCAGGCATGATCGTGACCGGGTTTCATGGGTGATTATTGGCTAAAACGCTTCCGGACATTGCTTGTACGTGTGTCCAACTGTTGCGCACGTCAAGCAGATTGGCTTTGGGGCTTCTTTCCCCTTGTACTTGCACCATAGCTGACCCAATGAGTACGCTCTTGCCACCCGTTTGTCATAGGCTACTCCACTATAACAACCAAACTGCCAGAAGAGTTAGTCGTTATAAGGTGGAGATACGCTGGCATCAAATTTGACCTTTGCATTTTGCTCGAAATCCTTCGGCACGACGTAAAATTGCTACAATATCGCAATAGGGACTCAGCAATATAACAACACTAAACATCACGTCCTCTAATTGGCAACGTTATATCGACCACGAAAGGTTTTAATATTTCAATTGTTACAACTTTTTGAGCTCTCAAATATCTTCGTCTTCTTTCTGAAGAAGCAACCTCCGTGAGCGAAAGGATTTCGACGATAATCAATTAACGTTAGGTCTTCGTAGCGGATATCGAGATCATTCTCGAATTTGACAAAATTTGACAAAATTTCTGAAACAGTCATCTTCCACCCATGTTTGTCTGTTTTAGGAATCTCTTCCCCCGAGATTCTCAGTTATCAATACGTGGCCATTCACAATCGCCGACTCTGTCTTCCGTAGCCACTGGCTCTGACTCAACTGTAACACGACCAGCCCTTAGTCTTTCTACTTATCACGAAGCCACTTTTTTTTTATTCCTGGGACTAATCACTAACGGTCATCGCTTACAACTCGTGATAATCGCACCGTTTTCGATCGGAATCCGAAGCTGAGAGCCCTTCGCTCATCATCTGGGCGTTTTTGGCTCCCGTTGTCAGCTTAATGAGGGGATCAATCCCTTGGGTTATGGGAACCCCCTTGGAAACGAGAACCGCATCTGCTGCCACAATTCCTTCGTCACAGCTTGATCAAACGCGCCAATGTACGAGACGAACGCAGCAGCAAGTAATGAATTGCCCACAACCATGACACTCGACGTCTTGTGACGTTCAATATTGTGGTGTAGTCGCTCTCAGAAAATCTTCCTGAGACGCGAACACCCACGGGGGTCCCAGACGACTTGACTATCGGAGGGGGTACTCCGTCCATCCGAGTCATGATCCGATCCGGCATCCGGCCGGCTGGATCGGTCGCTTCCATCCGCTTGATCGCGACTGCTCGAATGTTGCATGTTGAAAGCTCACCTTGTGTACCCGTCAGTACTGGGTGGTTAGCTCTCTTGGTGGACCCTAGGGCGAAAAGTGTAAATCCGTCCAATAGGGAGATGAGGGTTAGGACTAGGGGTAGCTCCTGGGCGAAAATCGTCACCGGGGAGCTCGTCTGGCAATACACTTGAACTTTGTATAGTGCCGGCTGGGCGGAGAATAGTCGATCGGCCAGCTAAACCAATAAGACACTTGAAGTTTGTATAGTGCCGGCTGGACCGAGAATAATCAATCGGCCAGCTAAACCAATAACAATGAAGGGCGAATCCCAATGTGTATATGAGGCAGATACAACTCCACATCTTCCACTGAAGGCCAAAATATCACCACTTCCCAATACTTAATACCGTGTTCAAAACACGGGCGACATGAGGGGAGTATACGAAGTCGCCGCGACTCCCGGTCAGGGGACTTCCGGTGGGGTAACTTAACCTTCCCCGGGCAAACCAATAACAGCAAGAGGGGACCTTGTTAGCCCTCTGCCGTGAACCAATAAAGCGACTTGTGTCTAAGAAAGCGAAACGTATACTGATTTATCCTATATCCAATACTCCCTTTGTGTAACCTACCTCAAATAACACGTCTGACCAGTCATGTACCTTACCCAACGCAACCCAGCTAACTCCGACTCTGTGTACCGGTACGGCCGGTACACCGAACCCATATGGTACCAGTCCGAATGGTACATTGTACCCGGTCGGCTCGGCCGGATAGCCACCCATCCGCGCCTCTCGGCCGCTGACGCTAGCAATCCCTTGGCAGTCTCTCCTACGATCCCGGTGCATACTCCTTCCACTAGAACAATACTCTTCTCTCAAAAGGCTCCCTTCTCTCCATCCTTACGAACAGTCCGCCATCTTGGCCGTCCGCTATCCGCGCCTCGGCCGTCAAACCTCCATAGTCCTTCCGTCTGCTCAGCCCGCTTATCCGACTATCCTCGCCCCTTGTCAGTCCCGCCGGTCCGAATTCCAGCCTGGCGCCACCTGGTCGCTTGTAGGCTTCATCGGCGACGACTATCCGGCGCCTACACCCTTGGCCCTTATTTCCACCAATCAGGATGCGCCCTTTGGAAAGTGCCTTACATTATTTTATAAGTCGCTTCACCACATGACGCCCCTGAGTCGTGACACGGCCGCACAACGGTCGGGACACGATCTCACTCGAACTTACTTGACCCGATACCGCTCATCCATGCCTCGCTTTGGTACGTCACCCCACCACTTTATAACATCTCCATGGACTCGGTCGGTCTCCGCACTGGCTAGCATGCATGCCCACCAATACTGACATTGTCTTGATTAATCTCCAGTCTTGCAAATTGACAAGGCCAACGTCTGCCGATTTGTTCTCGTGGACGACGACTCGCCTGCCAGCGGACTGGAGATCGCACAACCGCCGAAATCGTCTCGCACTCCCGATCTGGTGCTGTCGTCCGCTGACGCCGAGGCTGCGCTCCGCGTTCACGGCCAAGCCTGCGGCGACCGAGACAGACTGAAAGTCGTCGTTTCTTCCCTTCGGGAGGAGCTTCGATCCTGCCAGGACAACTATGAAGCTCTGTTTCAGAGCTTCAAAACTTCTTGCGCGATGTTGGACCGCCTGAACCCCCGGGTCGCCGAACTGAAACTCGGTCGCAAAACAGCGGAGGATGAGGTGGCCCGCCTCAGGGCCATTGTAGGTCAGCTCACGGACGCTCTACAACGAGCGGCCGCGCCATCCACTCCGATCTCCGAGACAGCGGGGATGGAAAAGAGGCTGGACATGTTGACCGCCCAGGTGGATGGCTTGGAGCAGATCCAGGCCGACTTGGTTCGTCAACTCGCCGCTGCCAACCGCTGGGCTGACGAAGCCGCCGCTCGGGGTCCATCTCCGGAAGTAATCGATCTCCAGAAACAAGTGGCCGATCTCGAGTGCCAAGTCGCCATCCTGACGGGAGAGCGCAACCGCCTCCGCATGTTGGAAGACGTCGTTGAACCTCTCCGGTCTGCTAATCAGGAATTGGTCCAACGATCCAAGCTTCAGCGTGAGTGCCTCGTCCCTTCTTACGTGATGGCCCAGTTGCTTACAGTTTTTTATTTTCTTGTCACTCCGCTGTTCAACAGTTAGAAGAGCTGAAACAGCAATCTGCCAAAATTCCGGACATGTCTCGGGAGCTTACGCATCTTCGTACCCGGCTCCGCCAGGTGTCCCAAGACCTGGATAAGGTGCGGGACAACCGCGACCACCTACGCGACTCCCACGCCCAGGCCCTTCGCCAAATCACGGATCTGGAGCGGCAGTTGCAAGAAGCCACTTCTCGGCAACAGGAGTTGCGTTCTGAGCTGTACCGGGCCCGCCAGGAGAATTCCGACGCCCATGCCATACTGGCTCGGGCGGACCGTGTTTGTCATGCCATGCTGGATAAAGAGGATCGTTTTAGGTCCTTGTTGTGTGGACTTCAAAACCAGCTCGAGGCGACTCAGAGCCAGGCCGCTCCCCTTTTGCAAGCTCCTCCCAAGGTACGGGAATCCGTCTTGTCTGTCTTGGGAATGGTGGATCAGTGGAAGACTTCTCCGCCGAACCCAACCCCGTTGCCCGCTGCAGCAGGGTCGGAACCCGAGGAACATCCCGCCGGCTCCGATTCGCCTCTTGCCGGTTCCAATTTTTTGTCCGCCCCGGCAGGATCGCAGGGCCAAAAACGTCCGGCCGGCTATAGCCCCTCTTTTGCCGATGCCAGCCCGCCTAAGAGGAGGAAGCAGAGCGAATACCCACCCTCGCGCCAATGTTCTCCAGGCAAGTCGGACGACGGGGAAGAGCCCGGGTCGGAGAGCGAGGACAGCCTGTTCGCGGAGCGGACACCTCTTCCATCCCCTCAATACACACCCGGTAGAACCGGTCTCACCCCCAGTTCTAACTCTGAAGAAGACTCGGAATCCGAAGCAGCTGCGCCCTCTTCTGAGTCAGCGGCCGCGCCCTCTTCCGAGTCAGCGGCCACGCCCTCTTCTGAGTCAGCGGCTGCGCCCTCTTCTGAGTCAGCGGCCGTGCCCTCTTCTGAGCCAGCGGCCGCGTCGCCTAATCCTTCTTCGGACTCGGGGCCATCCTCCCCTTCGGTTATCTATGACGATGACGAAGAAGACGAGGATTACGAGATTCAGCAAGTCAACGTTGCATTACTCCGTTCTCGCTCGGATACCCGTCGCCGCCCTTCCCGCTCCGGTAGGCGGGCGACGAGTCCAGTGGGGTCCGATCAGATCATAGATCTGCAGACTCCGCCGCCGGCAGGATTTGGTTCCGGGGAACATGACCCGTCCGACCCATCCTTGCCTCCCAGCATTGTCGACGCCCCGGCCGCTCCGGTCGGGCGTAACTCGAGTTCCGACGGAGTGGCCGAGGAGAAAGTAGAAGACAACGACGATGACATCCCGGATCAGTGGTTGACCCCTCCCGACCTGAGTGACTCAGAGGAACCTCTTTCCCAGTCTCCGGCCAAACAACGACGCTCAACCTCGGCCGGGTCACGTACTACACGCCGACCCCACCGACCGGCAGCCAAGTCTAAAGTCCGGAGGAGTACTCTTCCTCTTGCGCCCTCTTTTCCCAAACTTCCGCTTCTATGGTTATCGGGCGGGCGTTTCCCCAGTGGGGCGGATCGGTCTGCCATACTGCCTTGGCCAGTCGAGCAACTGGGCAATACCGGCCTGGCTGATATCTCCAGTTCCCAACTTGCTCAATCTCTGTCCCGTCCGCATCTCTGGTTATTCCCACGATCTTACAAGGCACCGTCTCCAAAGACTTGGGACCCTGACCTGATGAAGTCGGGCGCCATCGACAAACTCATGGAGACCGAACCCTGGAAAATCTTGCACACCAAGATGCCGGATATGGGGCTTCCATCCGATCCATGCTTCGCGGAATTCAAAGCGAGACTTCATGATTTCACCGTGGTTCACGCTCGGGCCATCTGGGAGTCTACCCACTTCCTGTACATCTCGGCCGAGGACAAGCGAGCGGACGAGTCCCTCCGCAGGTACTCCCTTGCCCGTAAGAATCGTCGGGGACGAGCTTCCGAGGCGTGGGTCCGTCTGTGTACGTTCATCATGGCGGGTATCCGGGATGGTAGATGTGACTTGGACCTGTTTCTTTTCCCGTTCATGCTTCATCTACCAAACCGCAGGAGTGGAAATGCAGCGGAAGGAGGGACGTGGTATCCCGGCCTAGGTGCGTTGGATCAGACCACCTCTCTTTCTCAATCTTTGGCGGCCATTGACCAGCAAGATCCTTGGCGCAATCAATACCGCGCACGGCCCTCCGACCACCCTGGGCTTCGCGTGACTCGGCTCCGAGGCAAGTATAATCATCGACGGGGATGAGTAGTCGGGCTTGCTTTAATTCTTCTATTTGCTCGGGGTCCGCCTAGAGGGACCTTTCATTGCTGCAGGGCACTTCTTGGTCCAATCGGGCGTGGATCGCGGTCGCTATATTCCTCTTCCACGGGACGGCTGGATTCGGGCGAGGGACCCTCGTCGCTAGCGGCCGGTTTGATTATCTCCGACAGTCTGTTCATCTCCCCCAATTCGCCCAACAATCCTGGATCCGAAACGGTGAGTCCGGTCTGATCTTGCATGGCCAAGGCGGCCAGATGGTCTGTGCTGTTATTCCAGTCTCGTTTGACGTGCAGCAATTCGTACTCCGGCCATCTCCGCAAGGCGGACATAACTCGATCATTTAACAGTCTCAGCCGCGGTGCCTTGCAATCTATCTCTCCGGTGATTTGCCGGATCACTAGGTTGGAATCACCGCATATGATGATCCGCCCCTGTGTCCGGCCAGCCAACAGATCTAGGGACAGCAGTAATCCCCTATACTCCGCTTCGTTCACCGTGATGCCGGGCGTGAAATCCGAGGCGGCCGCGATCGCCTTCCATTCGGGCAACTTCCACAAAATGGCACTATAGGCTCCGACCCCTTTCTTTACACTCGCCGACCCATCGAAACTCAAAACCATTAGTTCCTCCGTGGGTCCCACAGTTGGCGGCGGCAATACGATAGTTTGTCGAGGCTGCTTCCGAGGTGCGATCGCTATCAGGGCTTCCTCCACTTCTGCCCTGGGGGTAATGCTGGCAGCCAATGTGCCCAGTATTTCCTCTTCCCCTTTAGTACACTTAATAACTTCGAGGGACCACTGAGACAACAGAGCCGCCCATCTCCCCAGCCGACCGTCAATCCCGTTCGCCGTCAAGAGCCATGATAGGGTCGACCGTCTGGAGAGTACTTTGATAGGCCGAGACACCAGCATCGTATAACACACGTCTAAGATCCGTAATAGAGCCAGAACTTCTTTATCCACCAATCCGTAATTAACTTCATTAACTTTCAGGGTCCGGCTGGTGAAGGTCACGGGACAGTACACTCCGTCATGATCTTGCACGAGAGCGGCCGAGATGGCCCACTTGTTAGCGTAGATGATGACCACTGGAGTCTTATCAACATCGAAATGTTTCAGGACCGGTGTGGTCGCCATCTTCGCCTTTAACATGCCAAAGGCCACCATCGCTCGGGTCATATGATCGTCCGGGCCGGCCGCGTCGGGGTTCGGCGGCCGGTCGCTTGTCTGGGCAGACAAGGGCGCTTCCCCATTGGCTGAAATACCCGAAAAGGGCGCTTCCTCATTGGCTGAAATACCCGAAAAGGGCGCTTCCTCATTGGCTGAGATACCCGAAAAGGGCGCTTCCTCATTGGCTGAAATTGCCGGCCCGGCTTGCGTCTCCGCTCGCCTATCCTGCTCTCTCAGCTTATGGTAATCCACCTCCCGCAACTCATACAAGACCGCCGCATAGACTGCAAAATCTTCGATGAACCGACTGTAATAATTCAGGCTCCCCAAAAAGGATTGCATAGCCTTTAGGGATCGTGGGAAAGGCAGATTACTCAAGGACTCCAAATCCTTCGGGTTAGCCTCCAATCCGGCAATCGAAACCTGATGGCCCAAATAGGTCACCTTAGTCTTTCCCCAGAAACTCTTAACCACACTAATCGAAAGATTCCACTTTTCACACGTAATCATCAAATTCTCCACTTTGTCACACAATAAATCCCAAGTAGTTGCCGTAACGAGAATGTCATCAATGTAAGACCGCCGCCCCAAAACTGAAGGTTTTGGGTCGGGGTCCGGGTCACCTTCGGCGAACACATCCCCGACCAGAGCCGGATCTTGATCCGCCCTGATCTTGAAGTGTCCGTACAGCGCGTTATCTATCAACCGTTGATAAATCTGCGGAGCATTCTTCAGGCCGAACGGCATCCGGTTCCACTCGAACAACCCGAAAGGCGTCACGAATGCAGAGATCTCCCGTGCACGATCGGTCATAGAGACCACCCAGAATCCACTGGCCATGTCCAGCGAGCAATACCACAAAACTTTATCCAAGTCCTCCAGCAGGTCGTTTATCAGCGGCATCGGGTAAATCATCAGCTTAGTCAGCCGGTTCACCAGCCGGTAGTCGATGCACAACCTTATATCCACCCCATTCTTCTTAATAATAATTACAATGGGCGAAGCCCATGGCGAGGTGGACGGCTGAATTATCTTGGTGGCCAGCAAACCTTTGATAAGCTCTGACAGCTTTTCCCGATATTGGGGGGCGACTCTTCGGCATCTCTGTGCTACCGGCTTGGCGCCTCCCACATCAATATCACATACCGCTCCATGGGCGGCCGGAGGAAGTGCGTTCCCTGGTCCGATCAACAGATGCCGTCTTTTCCATATAATATCCTTCAATCTGCTGATCTCCTCCGGGGTGTTCACATCCGGGTCTCCCACTTGTAGATCGTCGATAGTGACCGCTGGGGGGCAGGGAGTTACCTCAGGTAGCACCGCCATCTGATCTTCCATTCCTTCAACATATAGCTCGCCCCCTTCATGAATGTAGACTTGGTCGGCTTCGGCCGCTTCGGAATCTTGCTCGGCCGGCTGGGCCGATCCACCTTCGGCTATTTCCGAATTCTTCTCGGCCGGCTGGGCCGATCCGCTTTCACTTCGGTCGTCACAACTGTCATCGGGGCTGGCCGTATATGCAACTCTGCTTGGTCCTTTCTCCCGACTCTGTCGTTCATCCGTCTCCCTCTGAGTGGGCAAAACCAGTTCCGCGATCGGGGCGTAGCTTCGATCAATACATTCGGCCGGATCCGGCGACGGCCGGCTCCGCGTCAATATTTTAGAAGGGGTCCGGTACTCGGGTTTATCCACAATCGGAGTCTGGTCCTCTTCTAATTCTTCCTCTTCGCTGACCAGATCGGTGGTTGCCTGAAAAGCCAGGTTTTGCCACTCGATATAGCGTCTTGAGCCAATAGTGACATAGCCCGGCCGGCGGGGCTCTTTATCCTCGGCCAGCCACATTCCAATAATCACATCTTCATGCAAGGTGAGGGGTTTTTCAGAGATGTTGGTCACGCTTATGAAGTTGAGATGGCCACTCCCCTTAACAACAGATGGTACCCAGCACTCGCCCCTTGTCAGCCATAACTTACTCCGTCGGTCGTGCGGCCGTAACATTACTTCCACCGCCTTTCCCACTGGCACCGTTACAAACTGACCTAGCTTGAGGAACTGGACGTAGGCGCCATATAAGGGCCGCCGGCCGGCCAGCTGGATCTGTACCTCGTCCGGCAACGTCAAGGTCCCATGCGATAAGTCCAGCCGTATACCGGCCGGGACCATAAAATCCATACCCAAAATTGCATCCTGCCCGGCCAACTTGCCTACCCAGGCGGTAAAGTAATATACCAACGACCCAGCCAACGTAATCTTGACTCTTGTCCTTCCTTGGGTCATGTACGAACTCTCTCCAATGCCTATACATTCCTGCCGCTTCGTCTCGTCTATCTCACACCCCACCTTACGAGCAAAGGTGATGTCTACGATAGACACTTCTGCGCCAGAATCGAACAACATGGTAGCTTTCTGGTTATTGATTTTTTCATCCGCCTTGGCCTGCTTGAACCATTTATCCGGCGAGTGATACTTCCAATAACCTCGCGACTCGCCAGGTAACAAGTTCAATTCCATTCGCACTTCAGACCGGGAATACTCATCCGTCCGTATACTGCTCACCAGGAAGGGGTCAGCCGTACCGGCCGGGGACCGGGTGACGTAATCGTCAAACTTACATGTATTGTCGGTTATCCTTTGCTTTGCTCCTTGATTATCCTCTTTACCGACATATGCATAGATACTAACACTAGAACGCTCGGCTCGAACCAGATTCCAACCTGGCGAGCGATCTAGTTTAACATCTTTTCCGCTCCGGGCGGCAACATTCCAGAATGCTTGGTCGGGACGTACCACTTCTTCAACAGGTTGTAAAATTCTTCCATTGGGCACAGTCCCGCCTCATGCACCTCCCCGCAAGCCTTACACGTGAACAGACAGTGTTCCGCCGGGTGTCCCTTCCTCTCGCACTTCTTGCACGTCAGCCGCTTCCAGCAGCTCCGGTCGTCATGCTTGATGGACCCACAGTGGGTGCACTTGCGCCTAGGGTAATCCTGGTCAGCTCGAGCCGGAAAACCCTTCGACTGACCGGAACCGGCTGGCAGCCTGGACGGCTGACTGGCTTCTGCCGAGAAAAGATACCGATACTGTTCCTCCTCAGACTCGCCCCAAGATCGCTGATACTCCTCTTCCGAGCTGGTCGCGTCTGACTCTCGGGCGACCATGCGGACGGCTCGGGCCGTCCTGGTAGATGGCGGCCGGCCTCCTTGATCCGCGTTAAATCGGGACTTGAAACGGCCGGTTCCAACTGCCGCCTTGGGGCCTTGCTTCTTCGCCCTTAGGTACGTGCGCAACGTCACTTCCAGCTCCGTCGTATTCTTCAACCGCAGTAACGCCAGCTGGTCTGCCAGCTCCCGATCGTCCAACGTGCTGATGAAAAGTTCCACGTGTTCACGGGCAGCTTCCGACCGGCTGGTATCTTCTTTAACGGGAATATCCGCTCTCATACCAGCGACATTTAAACGATGGAGATACTCCAAGGGGGTCTCATCCGGTCGCTTCTTAGAGTGGAAATATTGTCGCGCCGCTGACATTCCAGCTCCGCAGTATTGCTCCTCGAACGCACCGGCCAGTCCCCTCCAATTCCTCGGGTTGCCCGGCTGAGCTGTTGGATCCAGTGTTTCGCTGGTCCCTTCATCAAATCCCCGAAGATCAGGCATTTCTCATAGTCCGACGTCCGGTCTCTGAGAAATGCCGACTTCGTCTTGCTCAACCATCCTCGGCCTGGTCCACGTCCGCGTCGCGTCCGGTGAAGTCTTTCAGCTCGGACGTGGCCGACATTCGCACCCTCGTGATCGCTCCCGAATCCGCGTCAAACGCTTGGGCCGAGGCCATATGGGCTCGGCGGGACATCCCCAGATCCAAGTCATCCGGATCGTAATGGTACTTGGCCGACCTGACGGATTCCATATCCACGTCGCTGAGAGACAGCTTCCTGTTCGTGGGCCGACGTCCGGTCCGGCGACCTGTCTGACGGCTCGGCGGGGCGGCATGGGGTTCACTTTGCTTGGACTGCACCGACTCCATGTCTTCATCACTCGGCTCCCTCGCATAGTACTGGACTGGTTCGGGGGCCTGTGTTCCACGACGAGCAGGCTGGTCCGGTGACTTCGGACTGCCGCGGCTGGCGCTCAGCCGACGTTGCTCTTCCAAGTATCGCTCCATCATCGCCGAGAACATGTTTTGCAGGTGATCCGGCACCTGAGGAGCGACTTGAGGGGCGGCTTGAGGGGCGGCTTGAGGGGCAGCCGGGCTGTCAGATTGGCATTCCTTCTTAATTCGCCCATCCGCGTCTTCGTCTTCCTCCTTCGGTTCTGGATCCGCCGTCGCTGTCCGCCAGGCCTGTACGCTGTACTGGCCGGCGTTCTTCCGCTCGGGCGTACCCAGATCCTCACGCCCTCCAAGTCTCATGGCTGTCGCCACACGCGCTGCTCCCCTTGGGCCAAGCGTCATGCGGGTGATACCCACTGATGAATCAGATGAGTCTGCTTCCGAAGGGGCAGACTCGTACTGCGAAGAGCCTGAGTGTATACCGGCCGGGTTGCTTGTCGCCGGCGGCGTGGACGGCGCCACTCCAGTCGTAGCTGTCATCTTTTTCGACGGCAGCGAGCAAACCACTAGCGGTACCAAGTGGTCGTGCAGGGCGCTGGACGCCTCCTTCAACTTGTCCATCTTCAGATCAAACAACTCGTTCGGATCAAACACGCCGGTGTTAATGCCGGCTTGTTTGAGTTGATCGAATAGTCCTCTAATAAGGGACACGTGGCCGTCTGAGAGAGTTGGGGAGAGACGGGACCTTTCAATCCGCCTATGATCTTCGGCCGTGTTATTTTTAGCACCTTATCCGTCCGCAAGAATTGCCCCAACTCGTGAAGATGGAAAGCACGCTCCAAGTAGACATCCGTCGATAGGCCGTCCTGCTTCTCTTCTTCCTCTTCGAATCGCGGTTTGCCTTTGTAGGTCGAATAATCCAATTCCTGCCAACCCGGTTTCTTTAGGGGTAGGGGGCCAGATCGCGACTTGGTCCCGATCCGGCCGGCTTCCCACTCCGGTCGTATCCGACTCCCGCTTTTTCTTCCTTTATCTTTTCTTTTATATCCAAAATATGCATTCGTTCGTTAGGATCATGGTCGGAACCATGATCCTTCCTCGGACTATGGCGACTTGCACCATAATCCGATCCGGCTCCATCCGTGTAGCGGCCGGCACTGCCATAGGTAGTACCGTAATCCGCCCCCGGCGGAGCCTCTAGGGGAGTAACTTCTTCTTTAATGTCAACCTCGAACTCCCCCAATCCGAGGCGACCATCGCATCCTTCCATCTTCAGCAGCATTGGGGGCGATATGCCTTCCCCAATGCACCCGACACAACATCGTCAACAAATTTGACAGGTTTAGGTCTTTCGCCCGCTAGGGACTCGCGGTGATATCCAGGGTCACCAAGAGATCCGGGCACGCGCACCATTGTGGTGTAGTCGCTCTCAAAAAATCTTCCTGAGACGCGAACACCCACGGGGGTCCCAGACGACTGACTACCGGAGGGGGTACTCCGTCCATCCGAGTCATGATCCGATCCGGCTTCAGGCCGGCTGGATCGGTCGCTTCCATCCGCTTGATCGCGACTGCTCGAATGTTGCATGTTAAAAGCTCACCTTGTGTACCCGTCAGTACTGGGTGGTTAGCTCTCTTGATGGACCCTAGGGCGAAAAGTGTAAATCCGTCCAATAGGGAGATGAAGTGTAGGACTAGGGGTAGCTCCTGGGCGGAAATCGTCACCGGGGAGCTCGTTGGGTAATATACTTGAACTTTGTATAGTGCCGGCTGGGCCGAGAATAGTCGATCGGCCAGCTAAACCAATAGGACACTTGAAGTTTGTATAGTACCGGCTGGACCGAGAATAATCGATCGGCCAGCTAAACCAATAACAATGAAGGGCGAATCCAAATGTGTAAACGAGGCAGATACAACTCCACACTCTTCCACAGAAGGCCAAAATGTCACCACTTCCCAATACTTAATACCGTGTTCAAAACACGGGCGACTTGAGGTGAGTATACGAAGTCGCCGCGACTCCCGGTCAGGGGACTTCCGGTGGGTTAATTTAACCTTCCCCGGGCAAACCAATAACAGCAAGAGGGGACCTTGTTAGCCCTCTGCCGTGAACCAATAAAAGCGACTTGCGTCTAAGAAAGCGAAACGTATACTGATTTATCCTATGTCCAATACTCCCTTTGTGTAACCTACCTCAAATAACACGTCTGACCAGTCATGTACCTTACCCAACGCAACCCGGCTAACTCCGACTTTGTGTACCAGCCCGGCCGGTACACCGAACCCATATGGTACCAGTCCGAATGGTACATTGTACCCGGCCGGCTCGGCCGGATAGCCACCCATCCGCGCCTCTCGGCCGCTGACGCTAGCAATCCCTTGGCAGTCTCTCCTACGATCCCGGTGCATACTCCTTCCACTAGAACAATACTCTTCTCTCAGGCTCCTCTCTCCATCCTCACGAACAGTCCGCCATCTTGGCCGTCCGCTATCCGCGCCTCGGCCGTCAAACCTCCATAGTCCTTCCGTCTGCTCAGCCCGCTTATCCGACTATCCTCGCCCCTTGTCAGTCCCGCCGGTCCGAATTCCAGCCTAGAACCACCTGGCCGCTTGTAGACTTCATCGGCGGCGACTATCCGGCGCCTACACCCTTGGCCCTTATTTCCACCAATCAGGATGCGCCCTTTGGAAAGTGCCTTATATTTTATAAGTCGCTTCACCACAATATCGACACCCCAGCGCTCATTCTCGCTCGCCAATCCATTCACAAGTTTCCCCGCTAAGATTAACAGCTGCTCACACGACTCTTTCATCCTTTGACTTTCTATTTCTCCTCATTCGCTTGCCGCAGCGTGTTTTGCAGAGTCTCCTGCAGTTTTTTGGACGTCCGCTACTTGACCCATCCCACGTACAAGCTGCTCTTCCACCTCCTCTTTCTTCTTCTTGGACGCTTCTAATAAATCCATCAAAGGTTTCACACGCACGTAGATGCGATTGAACGAGTAGATATTGACGACCCAGGAGCAAATATTCGCCGCAGCCGAACCCTTAGCTGCCATTTTCTCTGCGTTAAAGTCCGGATCGGCGATCGATGGCTCGATACGAGCAGTGTCGGCTTCCAAGATGTCTTCATTCTTAAAAACCTTCATTGCATCCAAGAACGCACCTGTGTTTTTTTGCTCGATCCCATTTGTGGTTCTTGTACTCCTTCTCGACAAGAATCAAGCACGCTTTCGTGACATTATCGGCGCCTGCAGGCGGCTTTGTAAGCCTTTTGAGCTCGGTAATCGCAAGTTTCGACAGACAACGACGGCCTCGGCCGCCGCATCCATCGCAGGTCTAGTTTGACTCAATTCTTTCTCTGTAACATTACTTTTTTTGGCCAGGGGTGTACGTAGTATTGAATTCCATTTTTCAATAGACCACCTAATCAAATAGTACTCTTATGATTTTTTCTCAGGTTTTATTATATATTAACCAGTTATATGCTTTGTTCTTTGGTCTCAAGTCAAAGACCAACTAATTTCGACGATCTAAATCATTTAGACCAATCAAATTTGAATTTAGTGTGCCCCACTCGAATCAGCATGGTTTCACATCAAATATCCACTTTCACATCACTACTTCGCTCTTCTAAACTCGAATACTATAATATAACGAGCTTGATTTGCCATTTTTACGTTCGTTCTCATCCGCATTGTTATAGCTCATAGAAACAGTATACTTGATAAGCTTCCTGGTTCGATTTCATCGCATCCTGCATTTCGTTGTTATTACCTTCCGTTTCTATAGTAACGTTTGCGGCACGATTTAATCACTCTGAGTGTAAACCTCAAGCACAAATGAGGGAGGATCTTCTCTGCAACTATCTTGTGATTTCTGCGAGGTTATCCTTTTCAAATCAATTATTTTTGTATACTAACGTAATAGTGTCCAGGAGATTTTGTAATAACCGCTTTATTATCGATAGGTTGACTCAACATGCAAAATAATTGAAACAGGCAATAAAAGCTTTAGGATGAAGTGGATGTCAAATTACAACATCTTTTGAATCCAAAGGAACATTTAGATTCATTACGTAAAAGCAAAAGAGTGAGTGGCATTTGGCAAATAAAATAGCTATATCAAAAACTGGCACTCTATACCTATGGTATACTATTTAAAGGCTACACTACTAAATTAGTTTAATGTGGCACACACGATGATATGTCTAATTTCGCTCGGTATTTTACGTCTTTGCAGATTTGGTATATATATGACTTAATCGAACAGCTCTAAATTTGCTGTATTGGCCCTATCCGGTTACCGGTTAAGGTTAGGACTACCATGGTTCAAACTTACGTAGCTCGTGCGCCCCTTGATGATCCAGGTCCATCAACGGATCCTGATAATCCAGGGGAATGCAGCTCCCGTATGCCTATTGAGGTCGATGCGGGGGAAACTGACGAGGTGGCGGCCGCGACGTCAGCCTCACAGGAAGCGACAGGCTCGATGGAGCTGGATGAGAATCCAGCCACAGCGACGCCGGCAGAAAGACCGAATTTGAAATCGGCAGATTCGGAATCCGGTGTTACAAATGATATAGCAGTTTCATGGGAAGAACCTGTTTTACAACAACACCTGAGGTTAAACACATAAACTTGACTTTAGAAGTAAAGAACCAGGTCGAAGGCACAGCATCGGCAGCGAGCCGGATGCAGAGTGTGGTACCGGATGATATGCAGGTACCACACAGTCTGGTACAAGCGCTTCAGACAGCGTTGAAGGAAGCGAAGGTGACCTGACTAAGGGTGCAAAAGGGTGCAAACTTGGTTAGATCTTATACGAGATCTTTTCGCCGCCATTTATGTAAAAACTCGTGGTCCAGCCTCTCGCCTTTCAATGGCAGCGAAGCGGTTCCCGGCTCTCAAAGCGCCTGAGGTGAATCGTTTACTTGATTACTTTGAAATAGTAGTGATCGAAGGAGG
>MIQA02023644.1:0-32809 GCA_001887855.2 Sclerospora graminicola
TGCTGTCTCAGTGGTCCCTCGAAGTAATTAAGTGTACTAAGGAAGAAGAGGAAATACTGGGCACGCTGGCTGCCAGCATTACCCCGAGGGCAGAAGTGGAGGAAGCACTGATAGCGATCGCGCCTCCGATGCAGCCTCGACAAACCATTGTATTACCGCCGCCAACAGTGGGACCCACGGAGGAATTAATGGTTTTGAGTATTGACGGGTCCGCGAGTGTAAAGAAGGGGGTCGGGGCCTATAGTGCTATTGTGTGGAAGTTGCCCGAATGGAAAGTGGTCGCGGCCGCCTCGGATTTCACGCCTGGCATAACGGTGAACGAAGCGGAGTACAAGGGGCTTTTACTTTGCCTAGATCTGTTGGCTGGCCGGACACAGGGGCGGATCATCATATGTGGTGATTCCAATCTGGTGATCCGGCAAATCACAGGAGAGATAGATTGCAAGGCGCCCCGGCTGAGACTGTTGAACGATCGGGTTATGTCCGCCCTGCGGAGATGGCCAGAACACGAGCTGGTACATGTCAAACGGGACTGGAATAAGAGCGCAGATCACTTGGCTACGATGGCCGTTTCCGATCCAGCTCTGTTATCAGATTTGACGGAGATCAAACGGCCGCCCGAGATTATCCATCCGGCCAACACGGAAGAGGTAATCCGGGTGAGCGCCGTCACCTGATCGCAGAAGCGCCGTTCTTCAGCCGCTGGCTCACTATCTCCGGAAGCAATGAGCGAAGGAATAGTGCAACAGTTACGAGCAGAGCGAATTCTCCAAGCGCAGGACGAGGAAGAGTGGATAGTGGATCGCAAGGCATACTTTAGAGGGGAAGTGGATAAACTGACAGCCAAACAAGCTAAAGAATGCTTCAAGCTGGCCCCGGATTACGAAGTGGATGAAAACGGGCTACAGTTTTTCTACCGGGACGCTGACCAGCCGGAAATCGAGAGAGATAAATCCGCTCGGCTAGTAGTACCCACTACCCTACAGCCGGATATCCTCCATCATTATCACGTGAGCTTAGAAGGAGGACATCAGGGCATCGGCCGGACATATCACAAGATTAAGGCACATTTCCACTGGCGGGGGCTCTACCGTAGCGTACAAGCCTATGTGGGAAGTTGCCCGGACTGTGAAACAGGGAAAGGCCGGCCGACCATCAGAGGGCGGTCGCCGGGGAATATACAAGCTACCTACCCTTTTCAAGTCATTGCGATGGATCATATCCCGTCCTTACCCAAGTCTCGAAATGGGTATACAGAGCTGCTGATCTGGACGGATTTGTTTACCGGGCTGGTCATAGCAAAGGCCAGTTCCACCCGTACCGCCCAACAGGTTGCGCAAAGCTACGAGGAGTGTGTGTTCAGGCGGTTCGGGGCGAGCGAGGTCATCCGGCACGATAGGGAGCCCGGATTTATGGCGGACGTATTCCGAGCTTTCAACAAGATCTTAGGACAGAAACAGAGCGCAACTATGGCTTACCGCCCGCAGGCGAACGGAAAGGCCGAAAGGATGGTCCAGACTCTAACCAGAGCCCTCAAGATGTATGTGGTGGAGGCGGATCAGTGCGACTGGGACGAATATGCGGAGAGACTGGTTTTCGCCCTCAATTCGTCGTACGATCGGGTAAGGGGCGACACCCCTTTCTATTTGGCTTACGGATGGGATCCCCGATCCACTTTGGAAGCCGCCATACCAATAGGGTGCACCAGAAGCCGGGACAGAGATGCCCGTCGCCGGAGGATGGGAGTGCAACGCCACTACTCGTTGGCGAGGGAACAGGTAAACGAACGCCTCCGACAAGCAATCAAGGACTGCGCCGATCAGAACAACAACCGATCCAGGAAACACGGCATAGAGCCCGGTTCCCGGGTATGGCTGTATCTGGATCAGGTCAAGGAGGGCTATGCACGGAAGTTGGCGCATATGTGGCATGGCCCCTTCCGAGTAGCAGAGCTGGTCGGGGATCATGCAGTTAAGCTGGTCACGGCAGGCACGGATTATAGCGTTTTCCCGATAGTGCATGTTTCCAAGTTGAAGTTGGTTAAGCATTTCCCGGACCGCCCGAATACGCTCCTTACGGTGGAGAGCGACCGGCTCGACTTCGATGAAGCCCTACTGCCGGAGGACAGCTGGGACAAGCCGCTAGATCCGGATGAGTACGAAGTAGAAGAAATTTTGGACGTTCGGAATGAACGGAAAACCCGGGTTGGGCGGATCCACAGAGAGTTTCTCGTGCAGTGGGAAAATTGCGAGGAGCGGTCGTGGGTGGACGAGCTGGATCTAAATTGTGGAGCTTTAAAAAGAGAATTCGATCGCCGACGGGCGAGCCGAAACCCGTTTGGGGTCATGCAGACCCATGAAGAAGGTGAGGCGGAGTCAGAAAATTAGTCCATCCGGCTGCCGGATAGCAGGCACGGCCGGATCAATTAACACCAATCAGCCAATCAATCGGCGGATGGATATTAGTCTGGTCAGAAGTGGGCCGATCGGGTGCTGGAGTAATCTTCGAGTCAGTATGGTGCCGGATGGATCGGGTGTTGGAGTAATCTTCGAGTCAGTATGGTGCCGGATGGATCGGGTGTTGGAGTAAACTTCGAGTCAGTATGGTGCCGGATGGAAGATGTTGAGGGATCAGCACGAGTGGTGAAGCCGGATGGTTATTACAGATTAGAAGGATGGACAAGTGGTTTCGACGTGGGAATGGAAAGAAAGATGTATTATCGAGACAAATAGTCATTAATGGATGAAGAAGTGGAAATAGGTAAGACTGGCCTCATGAATCATCCCTGGAGAGCTCAGCTGAACTTGTTTCGGAGTCGGGGTACGCGGAGGCCAGGGTGGCGATCGGGGTCCTGCCGGTACTGGTTGCGCCACGGATCCTGTTGGCCGAGTTCATCGAGCGAAGTTTGGAGAGTGGTAGCCCGACCCAATCCTGGATACCAAGTCCCGCTTTCGGCCGGATTTCCACTTTTCTCCACCCGGCGGTTGGTCAGATGTAGCATGATAGGGTGGAGTAAAATGTCCAAGTCGCAGTGGCCGCGCTGGATTCCAGCAACAATGAAGTTGCAGAGCTTTGTCCAGCCCTCGGTCGCTCGGTTTCGACGGTTCTTACGGTCAGCTCGGTATTGGGCTAGACGGGGGGACTCATGCCCGGCGGCAACGGAGATGAAAAGAAGATGGGTAGACTCCCAGATGGCTTGCCCATGCCGGGAGAGATACTCCTTACAAACCTCCCGAAAATCCGCGAACCAGCCGACACGGGGTAGGCCTATGTCTGGCATTTCCGTCGCCAGTACGGTCCAGGGTTTGCGAGACAAGATCGCGTCCAGCGGCCCGATCGCCACAAGCTTGGAATCCCAGTCCGTGTCTTTAGGCGTTGCGGGTGCCGGTGGAAATATCCACAACGGCGGGCGAGACAAAGCCTGGGTGACAAGGGCACCAGTGAGGTCTTGGATACGCAAGCCCTCCAATTGCGTTTTAGACCAAGGGAAAGCCGCCGTCAGCTCGGGGACGGTCATGACTTTCCGGCGAGGAATCCACGACGGGGGAGACTCTTCTGAGGACTCCTTGGATTTGTTCTCGTCGAACGCGAAGGGGTCCAAGGAAGGCGACCCCTCGTAGCCCTCGGCGGCGGCCTCATCACAGTCCATTTCCGGTAGTTGGGCGCTCCCTCCCCATCGGTAGACGGGCCTTGAGGGTCATGAGGGGAGACTCTGAGAAGAGCCGGCGCAGACGAAGCTTTAGACGAAGATCTTGTAACGCGAGGACGATGGGGGGACTCCCCAGAAGCCAGCGGAGCTGGGATCGAAGTGGGGTTGGGGCCCGGTCCATCGTCTCCACGATCCTGGGCCGCGCTCGCTGGCGCGGCGGACCGTTTAGGCCGTTTGATCGCCACGGGGGGATGAAGCGACGCAACCCGGCTGGACCGACGTTCTTTCTTATGTGCAGGAAGATCTTCAGGGGACGATAGAGTAGCCGCCGACTCGCCGGTTGCCACTGGTGGCGGGTTAGGGTTTCAAGAAGTATCCCAAATCCGTAGACGAGGAGCCTTTCCCGTGCTACCGGTCACCGATTCTGGGGCGGACGCCTCCGCTCTGGATGTCCGGACGCCCTCAGTAGAACCAGCGGCTGACGGGAGAGGTGGCGGAGCGGAAGCGGCCGGATCGGGATCCCGCGGACAAGCTAAGTCGAGGAGGTGCCTAATAGCCTCCCGGATGGGGGCAGGGCCCTTCATTAGACGTCCCACCCGAGTACCCGACGTGATTAGCCGAGCTCGACCTTCCTTTATGGAGGATAGACAGTCCGTACGCTCCTGCGCAAGCTGGGAAAACACCTCCCGGGCTTCACCCACACCCGATTGGGTCTCGGCGTACGCGGCCTCAAGCTCCCGAATTCGACGCTGGAGCTCAGGCGATACAGAGGCCGACTGGTACAGCGTCTTCTGATGCTTCGTCAGTTTCTTGGCGAGCCGGATCCGGCGATACTCCAAATTGCCCAGCTCTATCTGCGAACTCTCCAATTGCCGAGAAAGTTTGACGTAGTTCTCGTAGCGCGCCGACAACTCGCGCGCGGCTTGAGAGGACTCGATCATCAAGACGCGGAAACACGTGACATTTTGTTCTGAGAACGCATACAGAGTGAGCGAGTTGGGAGATGGTCCTGAATAGGCGAAAATGTACTTACTCTGGATTTTCAAGGCGGCCATGGCCTTCTGGTTCAGGATGCGCTGCGAGTCCGACAGCTGTTGGAACTGATCCCTCGCTTTGAGAAGGTCGGTCTTCTCACTTTCCAGTCGACTGATGCGGTCCCAGGATTGGAAGGTAGCCAGTACCTCCCGGACGCGGGCTTCATCTGCTTGCTGACTAGCCAACCGTGCGGTCAGAGCCAACTCGGAGTTAGTCTTCTCCAGGCTAGCCACTTGAGTGGTTAGAGCAGCAATTTGAGCTTGCAGGGCAGCCACGTCGGGCTGCCCTGGACGACGCTCTAGGCCGGCCGGATGGACATCTGGGCCTACGGCCGATGGCTGCGTAGTGGTCGGGGAGTGTCCCGGCAGGGGATCAATGCGGGCGTTGTCGCGGTCGGACATAGGGACAGTGAAAATCGAAGTGTGAGAGATGTGGTGAGCTCGTGCCTCAACCATTGTGCGGCTGCGACAAGGCTCAGGGGCGGCTGTTGTAAAGTGACCCAGAAATTAACGGACTAATGCTAGTGGACGCCCCCACCTGATTGGTTGAAATGTCGCCCTTAGCTGATGGCCCGGACCGGTCAATAGGGGACGCGATCTGAGGGCCGCCGGATGTATCTATTAGCGGCCGGACGGCGGCAGGCCAGGAAACAGGCCGGACGAACGCGACGGAAAACGTGGATAGTGGGACTAGTGGGCAAGGCGGACGTAGCGACCGCGAATTGCGGACGGCCTAGGGGCGGATTGGTAGCGGATTGGTTGGAAGGTATGAGCAAAAGGGGCCTCAAGGAAGATGAGTGTTCTAGTGGATGAAGGAGGCACCCGGATCGGATGAGGAGCTGCCAAGGATGTGCTAGCGCCAGCGGCCAGGGAGCTCGGATGGATGGCCATCCGGCCGAGCCGTCCGGGTACAATGTACCAGCCGGACTGGTACCAGCTAGGTTCGATGTACCGGCCGGGCAGGTACCATCTGGGGTTGGTGTACCGGCCAGGCGGATACACAAAAATCGGAGTTAACCGGGCTACTTCGGGTAAGACACATGAGGGCTATTTGGGGTAGGCTACATAAAAGGGAGTATTGGATATAGGATAAATCAGTATACGTTTCGCTTTCTTAGACACAAGTCGCTTTCATTGGTTCCCAGCAGAGGGCTAACAAGGTCCCCTCTTGCTGCTATTGGTTTGCCCGGGGAAGGTTAAGGTAACCCACCGGAAGTCCCCTGACCGGGAGTCGCGGCGTTTCGTACATTCACCTCAAGTCGTCCGTGTTTTGAACACGGTATTAAGTATTGGGAAGTGGTGACATTTTGGAAGAGTGTGGAGTTATATTTGGATCTCCCTTTACGTACTCGTTTGGATTCACCCTTCATTATTATTGGTCTAGCTGGCCGATCGATTATTCTCGGTCCAGCCGGCAGTATACAAACTTCAAGTATATTGCCAGTCGAGCTCCCCGGTAACGATTCCCGCCCAGGAGCTACCCCTAGTCTTAACCCTCATTTCCCAATTCAACGGATTTTACACTTTTCGCCCTAGGGTCCTTTAAGAGGGCAAAACCAGCCAGTACTGACCGGTACACAAGGTGAGCTTTCAACATGCAACATCCGAGTCGTCACGATCAAGCGGATGGAAGTGACCAATCCAGCCGGCCGGATGCCGGATCGGATCATGACTTAGATGGACGGAGTACCCCCTCCGACAGTCAGTCGTTTGGGCCCCCCGTGGGTGTTCGCGTCTCAGGAAGAATTTCTGAGAGCGACTACACCACACAAGACTACGAACACTTCTACGTAAACTCACCCTTAAATCATTCAGGACGACGTCAAGTTTGCCCAGACGTTTTAAGATCTTAACAATCTAAGCTTCACTATCGCTCGATTTTTTCAATCGCATGTCATCAAGTACCGATGTGATCGTTATGAGCTTCGACTGCATCGACTTGTATGCTTCTGGAGTTAAAATCGGTGGTTCGAGACCGCGCTAAGCGATGTTGAGAACAAAGGCGCCTTTGACGGCATTCCCAGCCCGGAAGGCATATTACGCTTATTGTGTCAGCACCAAATTACGGAGGGTGCGGATATGGCAACGGATTACGGTGATTTGCGTCTGGCAACAGGCAGCGTTCTACGAAGGTGCTGACTTTCGAAACTTAATGGGCACACAAATGGCACCTTGGAGTGATAATGAATCGCTAGAGTTTATGGACCAAACCTTGGTCCTCATTTACTGTGTGTTGTCAGGCAGTGTCGAGGTGTTGTCTGTTAAGCAGGGAGCAAGTATGTCCTGGATCGCGTGTCTTGCGCTTTTTCTGTGGTACAAGCGTGGTCCTGGTATGTCTCTGAAGTCAGCGGTCGCTCAATATGAAACTGCTGTGAGAAAGAAGATGGCACCTTCCTTTTCTCAGATTGCAGCCCCTGGATCTGATATTTGGTCTTTGAGAAGATGCGACAATTAAAGACGTCCGACCTCTTCATGCAGGTTTCTTCATCTTTATATGTTGCCAGCCATGGTCAGAGGCCAGCTCATTAGTTTTACCGCAAATGATGTATGAAGACGCGATCTGCATAGGTCTTGAAGATTAGTGATATAAAAGTATGCGGGCAATGAATGATCAGCAGACTTTACCAGAATGGTGACAAAGGTGTTTGAACATTCCTGAAATGGAGAAGCGTTCTTGGTGAGATCAGGCCGCTACCGTTGTGCGGTAGCGACCAGACTCAGGGGCGGCAGTGGTAAAGCGGTTTAAAAAAATGTAAATGCGAATTGTCCACACCGCTGCGCTAGCTGTATGATCTCGAGAGAACCCATCATAGATGGGCAGAAAGTGTCAATTAGCTACCTGGGACGAGTCGACCCGGCTCGAAAGGGTGCGAACGATAACGGGGTCGTGGAGAATATGGAGAAAACGGAGAAAATACTTAAGTAATCATTAGCGCACCCTGTCCCAAGGAAAAGTGGATCGGCCAAGTATTACGACCAGACAAGAATGTCCAGATGCCAGACCGGGTTGACTTTAAAGTCGGACCAGCTAAGACATACGTAGTGAAGCAATGTTAATGGACGGTTTGATGTGTTGGTTAGGGTGGAGTATGAGTATGGAAGCCGATTGTCGCTGATCCAAGTGGTCAAAGTGACGAGGTGTTGAAAATCTCGGCCAACCGACTAAACGAGTTTGATCAGCCTTAAGACGTGAAGATCGAGTACGTAAGAGAGTATATGTGGCGGTGGCTTGCATAGTTTATATCAGCTTGAGCCAGCTAATACCAGTTACAAGGATCGGCGAACCGGCTCTGATCGACCTTCAGGTATCGGGTCGAGTCCAACCTCAAAGAAAGATAAATCACGAGTCGGCCTCTCAAGGTTGACGACAGAAGACAGGTTTGGACCGACAAGATAAGTGGATTCTAAGCTGGTTTCGGGATGGTTCGAGCTGATCTCGAGGTGATTCTGAGCTAGTTCGATCTGGATCGATCTGGTTCGAGCTGATCTCGAAGTGATTCTAAGCTGGTTTCGGGCTAATTCGAGCTGATCTTGAAGTTGATTCCGAGTTGGTTTTATGCCGATCCCAGAAGTATCGGGTCAGATCAGTCGAAGTTGAGTCCGAGTTGATTTTGTGCCTATCCCAGACGTATTGGGTCAGATCAGGCGAAGATCAGGTCGGTTGAAGATCGATCAAAGCTGGTTCGGACCAGATCAAGGTCAGTGGAAGATCAGTCGAGGACCGGATCGGGATCAGTTGAAGATCAGTCGAAAAGGGTACAAATCAGGTTGAAGATCAACGAAGAACGTTCTACGAAGATGCTGGAATAAATCATGTGGCAAATTTCAAGGTAGAAGTATTAGGTAAGCCACATAGGTTGGTGTAGGTTACATTTGGTACTAGGTTTATAATTTTTAATATCAGGTTCTGTTTTTCTTCCCCAAGTAATGAAGTCGTTGCGCCCCTTAGCGCTACTTTTGGGAACGGGGGGCCAACAAGGCTCCCCCCGTTCATTTATTCCCGGACGAGACGCGCATAGTCGCATTTTGGCTCGACGGAAGTCCCACGATGGGATTTACTTGGATTAAACACCCTCACCCCCACGCGCACGTGTTTGGAACACGTTTATTATTTGGAAAGGTTTTGTGGAGATAACGTTTGTGGTTTACTGTGGAAGATCGTGGTTGATCGTGGGTTTCTTGGTTTCTCGTTGTCTCTGGTTCTTATTGGCTGGCCTGATCGAACGAAGTTTTCCGATCAGTGCCTTAGATACTTTAACTAAGTATCGACCCTGACTCGTTCTCCGGTGAAGATTCCCCCCCGAGGACACCCCAGTCTCGAGAAGGTCATCCCCTCCGACCTGATTAGATCACCCTTTTCATCTAAGAGTCCACCCGAGTGAGTGTAACCACCGCAGATCAATTGGTACACAAGGTGAGATAAAGTTAAGCATGGATTCTATCGTACATGACGACCGGTCGGATGACCGGGAGGATCGGATCAGTCATCATAGTGATGATTCATCCGATCCTGACGGCGATCAGGATCAACGGAGTGTCCCCTCCGATAGTTGGTCGTCCGGGCTAGTGGGTATCCGGATTCTGCCCAAGACATCCGTCCTGGATTTAGAAATTGGCTTCACCACACCACGGTGCTGACAGTAACAGTAGACAGGCTTAACGACACCGAAGATGCAAGACTGTTCATTTCAATAGTAAGCTGCAGTTCGTTACGACCTAGCGTTAGTGCAGGCACTATCTCAATAACGTTTTGCGGCGATTCGGTGCGTTGGTAGTTTGTTGGTGTTTGGTCATCGATAGATCAGAAACGTACGTGGGATGATGTGCAGTGACCCGTTTAAAAATCTGCTGCGCAAGTTACCTGCTGAGAAAATAAATACCATTTTTTTACAGAAACAACAAGTAAATAGCAAGGCTACGCCATTTTGATATAACATCGGGAACATTTATTCGAGTACGTACGTAGTTTTGTAAGTGACTACTTTTTGAGCTGTGACAGAACACATAATTGTTTATACTTTGCTGTGATCGTTTAGATGTTCGTTCATGTTACAGCAATATGATGTACCTTAAAGATTCTAATGCAAATTCCTTGGTGTCAGCTGTCGAACATGTTTTCAGTATTAAACTGGAATATACATGTTGAACCATCAAGGCAAATGCTCCAAAGCATCCATCACTGCGTTCGCCGCTTTTGTGGAGTACTGATCACCCTTTTTACACCTTTACCGGTTGTCAAGGGCGCTCAATTGGCGAAAAATATTGGATAAGAGGAAAATTAAATGTAGACAACCATGGTTTTTCAACCAAACACACCACCTACAAGCATTGGTATCCGATTTATTTTACAGATTCCTTATGTCACTTTAAACGATACGTGAGTTTTCAGTGTAGCTAACGGATTATGAGACGCATAAAGTATCTAATCAAAGCGCTACATAGGAGACTACACCAAAAATCTAAGGGAATAAGCCATCTTTGCAAAGTTGAGACAGAATCTTAGCGCCGAAAGGAAGCCCCACACAAATATCGATTAAGCAAAGCTGGCTGCTCATCTTCTCTATTTGTTTCTCTCTTCCATCTACAACCTACCGATTAAACATTATTCAATGTTTTTTTATATTCTCTATATATGGAGTTATATTCATCTAACACCGAAGCACAGCCAAACGCACGTTGAAGTATGCTGATGACACTAATTTCTAGAAAATACGCACCGATCCTTTCAAAAACTTACAAATATTTTTCGTAGCTTGCAGCTGACGTGCGAGTAAACCAATTGTAGTTTTGCAAGCTTCCGGTAATGCCATCATCTGTGTTACATATCGTATTAATTCGTCAGTATGTACACTGTCTCGATCACAATGTCGAAACAAGAAACCCATCAGCTCCTGCCATTGATTAATCAGTTACAGAATCCTGGACCGCGGGGAAAAGCAAGGGAACAACCAACTTTTGAAGAATATGTTTGGGCAATTCAACCAGTTGCTGCGAGATCATTTGGCCGGTAGTAGATTCATCTTTATCGGACGAAGCCTGCAGTACATTAACCTGTGAGAGCAACTGGCAGAAAAAGTTATGTCTACTTGATTGCTCGCGTTTAAAGACCACGACTTAAAGTCGTGAAAATATAGATTTTCCAGGACTGCGAGGTAGCCTCGTTTTGATAAAACAAGTGTGCTCTCGTAAAATCGAAGCTTGAACAATTTCCAAATATGTTGGCAGAACTTCACTTAGCAGCACTTCTTGAGTTTCGAACGGTGCAAAGAACCAATTCATGTTTAGACAGAGTAAGCAATTGATGTACTCTGTAATTTTGCCATCGCTTTCCAAGAAGTTTATCATCGCTTCTAAAACTGAAACCATACACAATTCAGTAGAGATACGATAAGTAAGTCGGCGAAATGGACTGCAGAAAAATCTCAACTGCTTTCACACTCTCTAACAAACAAAATCCGAGCAGCACCCAATTCGATGACTTAAACCGGCGCCAACAAATGCAACAAGATTATTGATAACAACCGGATGAAAATCTGCCGCTTCTGGTACTAGATCCAGCTAAAGTAAAAGAAAGCACGCACATTCACCAACAGAATCTGGTGCAAGAACAAAATTTTGAGTCACAATTAGGCTAGTACAAGGTTCCAGTTGTAGGAAAAATAGACTTTTTCTTCGGACGGCTGGCACCAGCAATGTAGCGCCTGGTGTCTGCAGTCCGGTTAGAAACTGTAGACACACCTGTTTTCCGCCTTAGACTTTAACTTAGTCTCGTAGACTTGAGAGGTGCCCTAGACCGCACCATCACCAACAGTGACCGCTCGTGAGTTCGTAAAGGTAAAAAAGATAATATATATTTTTAAGTTAAGTTCAGAATCGTACTTTATAACCTAAAATTCACATGTAGTGACCAAGCCCGTTTGCTTAACCTGGGATTTCATTTTCACCAAAACATGCCTTCAAATTCCAACACTCCTTCCAAAACTTGGGGCCTCCATGCAACCACATACAATTTTGCACGCCACCACAGGTACGTAATCCTATTCCATATCATCCTGTGTAGCGATACCAATCAGTTTAAGCTCCAATTGATAAAAAATCAATAGAGAAAAAAAATTCAGAACTTAAAAAAAATCAGCCCAATTTGGTCACGTAGTTCTCCAATCCTTGTAGCGCTCAATGTTTTCGTCAGGAGGTTGGACACCATGTCAGCACTCGATACGTGCTCCGGCCTCATATTCCCCTTTTCTGGTATAATCTTTAATGAACTTGAGCTTTACATCGACGTGCTTGGTACTAGCAGCACTCGCTTCGTTCAATAATTGTTTGATGGCAGCCTGATTGTCTATCTTCAAGACAATCGGCGCCCGCGAATGCAATCCAATTTCTCCAAGTAACTCTCTTATTCCTAGCGCCTGTTTTTCACCTACAGCGGCAGCCACGAATTCTGCCTCGGCTGTCCAAAGTGCAACCGCGCCTTGCTTTTTGCAGCTCCATCCTGCCACAATGCCATTCACAAAAATAACATTTGCACTAATGCTCTTGCGGTCGACCTTATCGGCCGCGAAATCAGCATCACTGTAACTGACTATGCGCACAGGCATAGTTCCATCATCGTCATGCTTCAACTTCAACTTTAAAGTCTTCGTACCCTTAAGGTACCTCGCAACTCGCTTAGCCATTTTGAAAATGTTGGCGCATGCGTGCGCCTCGTCACCTTATGCACTGCAAACGCAATGTCGGGACGTGAACACCGTGAAATCCAAAGTAGGCTCCCAACGAATGATTGAAAATCCCTGATCGTGGGGTTTTTCCATCTTTAGTCAACGTTAATCGGGAATCCAAATTTTGTGGGACCTCATCTTCCATGACAGGGGTTCGCACGATATTTGCGTCCTTGAGGCCATGCTTCTCTAGCATCTCATCAATCGTGAGTTCTTGGTCGATCCAAAATCCATCTTCCGGATCTCCTCCGATCCGCATGCCTAAAAAAATTTCGACTTTTCCAAGGTCTTTTAATTCCAGAATAGTCATTTCTTTGAAAAAATATCCACAACCTTTTCATCAGTGGCGGTCACTAGTAGGTCGTCAACATAGACCCCCACTAGGACTGAACCACTGTCATCACTTCGAATAAAAATGCAGGTGTCAGTAAAACACTGCATGAAATTTAGTTCCACAAGGGTGTCTCTTAGTAACTCGTACCAGAGACGCCATTCTTACTTCAAATCATATAGGTTTCTTTCCAGTTTTATGACCACATCATTTTCCGTCCTTGCGCCCAATTCTTCGAGCTTTTCTTCGGATACCTGCATCCCTTGTGGGACCTTCAAGAGGATCTCGTAATTTTCTTCTGTAGAGGCCTTTGGAGTATCACTAGGCACATCGCCGTGCCGTGCAGGCACCGTCCAGATAATGGACATAATCAAAATCATCTTGACGTTATTCAAATCCTTCACTGTCGAAAACGTGAAAAAAAAATCTTCACCGAAAATTTGCCGGTCTCCCCGGGCTACGAGCCGAGCCTTTCGGCGCTCAACAGTTCCATCCGCTTTTAACTTGGTCTTGTACACCCATTTCGTGGGCAAAGGTTTTTTATCATCCTTTTTTGCACAATTTTCCATGTCGAGCGATCGCAGCTCGGCATCTTCAGCCTCCTTCCACTAATTCGACAATTTGCCTTTATGAGCCTCGAAGTAACTCGTCGGGTCGGGTTCCAACGTCGCTGTACAGTTCTCACGCGCACCCGACTCGACGACTGCAAACGCACACAGCAGAATATCCTCTTCTTCGCGGAAACTTTCCAAAATCTAAACGCTCGGTTCTTGTGCCCTGCCGGTGCACCTTCGATTTTGTCTCCTTCCGAAGTGCCTTCCCGGTCTTTCTTCTTCTCTTTGCCTTTCCTTTAGACTTGAGTCTCGAGAGCGCTGCCGCCTTCGGTGTCGCCTTCACCCTGCAGCCTGACTTTCTTGTTACACCCTGTTCGTGATCACCGGCGTGCCTTGAGGACCTATTTCGCTTGGTTTATGCGTCCTTCGCCCGCGCCTCGCTCACGGATGCTCCTTCTTCAGGATCGCCCAGTAGTTTCGCTTTCTGCTTGTTCGCAGCTTCGTTTAGCGTCTCGATCTGCGTGACGTGCCTGGTGGTCGTCACGACACGGTCCTTCAACAGCAAGACTTTATATCCTTTCGTCTCATCATTCTTGCCCAAAATTAGGGCTCTCTCCGCGTGTTTCGCGAGTGACTTCGAATGCGGATCCCTGTATACCATGCACGGGGATCCGAAAACCACGATGTTTCCGATGTTCGTTGGCTTGTTCGCTAACATCTGGATCGTGGGTGCCCTTCCAGGGTTTTTCCTGGTCGGATTGCGGTTGAGTATGTAGGTGTCATACTCCTCGCCTCCGACTAGAAAGTTAGGGGCACACCCGATCCAAAAATCATGCACCGGACCATGTTAAAAATGATCCGGTTCATCCGTTCAGCCTTGCCGTTTGACGCCGGTGTACCGGCCTCAGTAATTTGCCGTCGCACACCCGTCTGCTTACAGAACAAATCCACGTTCCAATATTCGCCTCCACCGTCTGTACGCAAGACGTGGATGCGACAATTGAACTCCTTTTCGAACCAACACAGAAAATGTTCGAACATGTTTGCGGCGCGATCTTTGGTACGTGCCGCAAAAACGCGCACATAGTTGGTATAGTGATCCACGAACACCACAGGAAATATGTTTCCACGCCGATCGCGTGGGTTGTCGGGCCTTTTAAATCACTGCATATTACCCCACCCACGCATTACTTCCAGAATCCTTTTTGGACTGTTTTACCTTGTGTCCTATACCCTCCGCGCAGGTCAGGCAATCAGAACGTAAATAATCCGTAATTTTGATGCCTGACCTGGGGCCTCGGGCCAGTTTCTCGACTGCATCATAGGAGAGATGCCCGAGCCGCGCATTGAAGTGGTGTAGGGTGCCTTCTTGCACTTCATCCCCCACCTCTTCTTGAGCCGCATTCATGACCATGTTGTAGAACGTCCGCCCGCTGTCGAGAGGTCTGCCTACACGTAAATAGGCCACAAAAACAGATCCGTACACTTCAACATCAAACAAAACTTGGTTTCGAAAAGCTAGTTCCATTTTTTTGCCATTATCCCATAATATACAGCTATTTTTGCGTAAATATCCTAGGGATATGAGGTTCTTTGCTAATTTTGGCTCGACGAAACTTCCGTAAGCGTAATTTTTGTGCTCCTTCTAAGAAACTTAATTCCCGCACAGCGTTACTTGACCAACCCTGGTCACCTCTAGCATCCCTCCGTCGGGGAGAGTCACTGCGTCGCTCTGGATGCAACTTCGCGCGTTTTCTAGAGGCCCTTCGTCGGATATCATGTGCCGAGTTGCTCTACTGTCCACAATCCATAGATCGTTCTCAAAAGCTTCTTTTTCAACGTCTTGCGCTGTGTTTTCTCCCGTGGACAGCACGAAACGCTTCTCAGAGTTTTTCAGGCCTTGCCGCCCCCGTCTTTCACTCCTTTTATGTCCCCTCTTGTGTTCTTGTTGAGGACAGTTGCGTCTAATGTGTCCCTCGACTCCACAGCCGTAACACACGCGTTTTCCACCCTGCTCGTCCACGGAATTAACTGCAGGCTTTCCAAGCTTGAATTTATGGGACTCATCGTCCAATGCCTGCGCCCAGGAAATTAGTTCTTGTACGTGCTGGAGATAATCCTGTCTCTGCGGGGTATAGCCGACCATTAACGCAATTTTTAGCCTTGGGGCTGCGCATTTCACAATATATTCTACAATTAGTCGCTCGCTGGAGTCGTTTTCGCGAGCTAGCACGATCAGGTAGAGGAAATGTTATGGTCCAGGACCTCCTGGGGTCCTTTTCCGCGGCGAAAAGTTGGGCGGCCTGGTAGTGAGAAATGTTCACCTTAATGGCGTTTAACATTTGCTACAATACGAAATACAAACCTGGTGACACTTGCCACGAGGTACCAATGTTTGCTTGAAAGTAGTTAAGCGCCGCACCTTCCAGGTGCTCTCTCAACTTGTTAACCTTCAATCGTTCGTTCCACGTGAAACCGGAAGAAATTTCTGCCACTTCGATGGCTTCAATGAACAAATATGCCCATTGCTTAAAGCCTGACCCTAGACCTGCGTAAATTTTGGTCCCTGAGAAATTTTGTACGCTTAATCTCGGAATTTTAATTCCATTTACATTTCCCATCGGGTTGCCGCCTAAGTTTCCAGGCGTACCCATGCCGGCCGCCACTCCGGGCACTCCTACGCCGGCCACCATTCCCGGTATGTTTAATCCCGGCGCTTGCATTCGTGGTGAGGCCTCGTCGCCGCCTCTCAAACATCCCCCGCGCCCAATACCTTCTTTTGCACCCAGGTCGTTCAGGGTCATCTTCATCCCGAACGGCACTTGGTTTTTTAGGGTGTCCCTAAACGCACTCGCGTACTCAGATCCCTTATTGGACCCTGGCGACGTGCTTGGAGCTGACCCTTGTGACCGCGCCTCTTCGACTGCCTCGAGGTGCCAATCCATGCGCTTGAGGTACTCCAAGATGACCTCCATGTTCGTTTCCGACTTTTCGGCTTTTTCATCATCCATGTTTACCACAAGAACGAGAACTTAAAACAAGAAATGAAAAACGTAATCGTAAATGCCAAATTCCACATGAGAAACGAGATAAACTCCACTAATCAACGAAACAAAAAACCTGAGACGAGAAACTTTGATCTTAGTCACTTCCAGTAACAAAATGTGCGGTTAGAGCCCATAACTCCTTGGGCTCATAACCTATAGGAAAAATAGACTTGTTCTTCGGACGGCTGGCACCAGGAATGTAGCGCCTGGTGTCTGCAGTCAAGTTAGAAACTGTAGACACACCTGTTTTTCCGCCTTAGACTTTAACTTAGTCTCGTAGACTTGAGAGGTGCCCTAGACCGCACCGTTACCAACAGCGACCGCTCGTGAGTTCGTAAAGGTAACAAGGATAATATATATCTTTAAGTTATTAAGTTCAGAATCGTACTTTAAAACCTAAAATTCACATGTAGTGGCCACGCTGTTTTGCTTAACCTGGGATTTCATTTTCACCAAAACATGCCTTCAAATTCCAACACCAGTGAGCCATCACAGTCGTTTTCACTCACATCGTAGCAAATACGCTTCTCTAAGTCACAACTCCGTGCATCATAGCAACAAATTTTTTTAGATTTGGTTGCCATGCGTTTTTAGCCGCAACGGAGTTCAAATCATTTTTCCAATGGGCTCGCCAATGCAATCTGCCGCTGACAATGCTACGCCAGAAAGAGTAGGACCACACAATTTTCCATGTAGTCCCTTTATGTGAGGTTCAAGCCCAATGCAATCTTTCCACCCAACGGATCTGGATATCCTAGATGACCATCAAAAACGCTTTTACCATCTATATACACTGTCCCTTTATCCTTAAAAACCATCTTTTTAGCGTGCACAATACATAAATGCACCATTCTTTCTTTCTTTTCTTCACATAATTTGAGAACGGCACTTTAACCTGTTTAACTATTATTATGCAATATTGCTGACAGAGCTTCTTGAAATGCACCCATCGAAGATAGTGGTTGTGGCGGCAGAGGTGGCGGTGGAGGGGTTGCCATCTCCATGTTGGCGTGGTGGGTGGCATATTACAATTATTTCCGTATATAAAAAGAATAGCAAGTAAATAAAATTCTACGTCAAAACATCACCATAAGGATAGCACTTGGGGGTATTTATACAAAATATCCCGACCGAATGAACGATATACCATTTTCATGTGGTTCCCGCTATCCCAAGTGGTTGAGATATAAGTCCGAAATCTTAAACCTAACCGCGATTGAGATGTGTGATTTGCCCTTAACCACTCCTTGCTCATACTAAAAACTGAAACCTCCTCGATTTTTATGTGGCGAAAATTCTCTAATAGGGGGGATCAAAGTTGTCAAAATTCGTCCTATAATTCCGACTCTCCATTGCTGATATTTTGGCACACAGAGTCTGATATTTTTGCGTCCTATAATTTTTATCAGTTACCTCCGGAGGCAGCTAACGCCGAATTTGTCGAATAGACCCCACGTACCAAAAATGGGTAGGCTGGGTTCTGAACTACCAAATCAACTTTCAGTGCACGAACGCGCTTAAGCATGAACCCGCCAGGAAATAACCCGGGGGATGAACGGAAGCCCCCGGATAAACCCCCGGGGGTTGTAAATGAGGCGAGTATACCCAAACTCAGCAAAAAAGGGGAGTGAACGAGAAGAAACATCACATTCAGGGGAAATAGACGAGTGCAGACGTTGGACATGGAAACTGAGGCTGTCGCGTCTACTGACACAGTGGGAGAGGGCAGGAAATCCGATGAGGACGAGACCCAGACACCGCAGGAAGCTGACGGAGAACGGGGGACGCAAGTCTAGAAAGAGCCAGTATCTGAAGAAACATTACTGTCAGAGCAGTCGGAAGGAAATCAGGGAGACTAACCCCTGAATGTTAATACACCCGATGAATTAGACCAGGTTTTAGTACGGGCCTCACTGATGTTGAGCAGACACGACCACGGTTACAGACGTGGCTTGACATAATCAAAAAGTTGTTTAGTCTAGCATTTCCCACAGGCGCATGGAAACAAGCAAACCAGTAGTCATCGAGAAGGAAAATGCTGGAAACAGAAAGCGGCGAATGCTTGTTTTTTAGTGGCAAAAAAACAAACAACCACTAGATGTGGTGCTATCTCGAGCGATAGGAAGATGCCAATTGGATGTGACCGTAAATGGGGAGGAAGTGCTATATAGGTGGCTGAACAAGGTAAAAAGAGAGACTAAACCCACTACACAGTGACAAATAACCCGGCGAAAGACTATCTCTTCAATCCGGCGGTGTATTCGGCGGAAGCATCGACAAAACTTCGAGCGTATGTGAGAAACAATGGGCAGGTAAAGACAAGAATAATTTTCGAGATGGTATACCAGAGGAGTGGTTAACTGTGAAAGGGTTAGCTGAAGGTACAATTTTGGCGAGAACACTACCACAATTTCTAGACAAATAATGACTTCCTAGGATCGGTTTAATTAGTATTCACGATTCGTGTGCGTGTGGAAGGCTGCTTGGTTATGGATTTACAGGAAGAATCGACTATTAAGAGAGCTTTTCAGAGTACAAGAAGTCTGCAGGAAAGCATCTCTACGTCGGCCACTCCAAAAGAAATGGATGATGGTAAACTTTAGGAAATGCTCGCAAAGGTTAAGTCAATAAGCTTCAACCAGTCAAAGCACAGTTTACATATATTTTTCTTACCAGGGAGATAGCCAAACGTTATGCGGGAGTAGTAGTCCCTTATCACAAACCCGTCCACGGGTAAACGAATCTGCACGCGGTGGAACGAGAAGACAAGCCAATCTGGAACAGGCAAATTTCCGGGAATAGAATGGGACTGGGTTTGCAGCCAGATTATGTTATCTTTGTCAGAAATGTCACGCAAAATATCGATATCATGAAATTCCACGAGTTCTTGCAGTCGATAATCCTAGTCGAGTTTTGTTTTGAGGAAAGGGGTCCATTGTCTGCACATTGCTGAACTGGGAAATAGTAATAAAAGCGAGCGGGTGTCCGCAAAAGTTGGCGGGGATTGTGCGTATAGATTGGTGTGGTAGTATGTTGATCTTGGAGCATCCGGAGACAAGAGGGAGGAAACACTGCTAAGGGGTGCAGAAGCAAAAACAGTGTATCATGGTTAATGCCGAAGAAGTGGAGTAATCGACACGCCAGATCCGATTTTGGAAAGTATGGAGGCCCTTCGGAAGGAAGTACGCGAAAACTGCGTCATACAAGATAAGCTGCACGATACGAGAAGGCAGCAGGACAAGGAGAAACGAGAGACATCGGCGGAGACCGGTGGAACCGATCACCAAGCGGCTAAACCGGGGTCTGGGGACGGGGGGACACCCCCTCAAAAATATGCGGTAGGTGGCACCAGAGGCCAGGCAAACGAGGGGGAAGGAGAAAAGCATGAATGGATCACAGTTAGTCGAAAATCGAAGGGAAAAGGGCAAACTGAGGGTGAGACATTACAGGAGCCCGCAGGTCAAAACCCGGGTCAGGAGGTGCAAGCAGCACAGAGGTGGAAGTGGGTAATAAACAAACCCAAGGAAAAAAAACGGGTCAGAGGACAGTAGCGGAAACACAGAACCACAACCCGAAACAAAGACACAGCCCGACCCAAAACCCAGATCAGATCAGGAGACAAAGAGACGCAGTAAAAGATCCACTGGTACCGCACGCAACCGGTCGACAGTGGATTTGTTAGTAATCGAAGCGCAAGTAAAGGACACCGCCACAGGTTACTAAGCAAGAACGGCAACTACAGTACTTTGCATATGCAACAGCGGATTATTCACTGCAAAAGCATTAGTAGAAATGGGGTTGCAGCAAGTCAAGACGCCGCCTACTGGGAATTGCCAGGCATATGGCATTATCCAGGCTCTCTACAATTCGTCGTTATAATCAAGCCCAAGTATATTGGCACGCTTGAAGCAAGGGTGCATCACCAGGGGAATGCTAGATTTCCAATTAAAGTTTCCACCGGGAATTAGGAAGCAAACCTTCGCAGTCTAGGGAGGGGGTATGACAGAATATCAGCACGGCAGTCAGAGATAGAATTTAAGAAGTATGTTGCGTAGTATGGCACAATCCCTTCACCTTGGAGGAAACGGAAAGTTGCAAGATGTGGGGACCTAACGACACTTTAAGTTTGCATAGGAACAATGTTGCAAAGGCACATAAATGTCATCAGTGAAGATGTAAGGACCGGAACAGTGGGGGCTATACATTATGCGCCCGAGACGAAGGTAGTGCAAAGGAAGAAGTTCGCGACATGTGGTGAATATCCCATTCACATCATGCATTGCGTCAAGGAGGTTAATCAACTAAAGCGGGGGGAGGGATCAAGTCCGGAGAGGAAATGCCGATTGTATTACATTTCCATGCAGCGCATTATCAAGCGTATATACATTGCTGGAGGAACCACGAAGCGTCGGTAGGTAAAAGGAACAACATGACGGATGTAGTGATGACGGATATAAATGAAAAGCAAGGAAAGGAGGATGGTACGGATGGAGCTATGATTTTGAGACCATCGAAATTTTAACCAAGTATGGCGGAGATTGACGCCAATTTGAGAACGTACGGCGACCAACAATCACACCAGCCAGTACCGATGGATTTAGACTCGGGGCATAAATACTCAGTTGGCATCAGGGCATGCAATCAGGTACACCACGGAGGCGGCGATAGCGCCACAATTTGTCCACAATCGAATTGAGCACCTGCTCGATTACAAGATGACAGGTAACGAAAAACTTTACATTTTCTTATTGACACTGTGTCGTACCTAGCACCGGAGTGTGGTGTAGTCGCTCTCAGAAAATCTTCCTGAGACGCGAACACCCACGGGGGTCCCAGACGACTGACTACCGGAGGGGGTACTCCGTCCATCCGAGTCATGATCCGATCCGGCTTGAGGCCGGCTGGATCGGTCGCTTCCATCCGCTTGATCGCGACTGCTCGAATGTTGCATGTTAAAAGCTCACCTTGTGTACCCGTCAGTACTGGGTGGTTAGCTCTCTTGATGGACCCTAGGGCGAAAAGTGTAAATCCGTCCAATAGGGAGATGAAGTGTAGGACTAGGGGTAGCTCCTGGGCGGAAATCGTCACCGGGGAGCTCGTTGGGTAATATACTTGAACTTTGTATAGTGCCGGCTGGGCCGAGAATAGTCGATCGGCCAGCTAAACCAATAGGACACTTGAAGTTTGTATAGTACCGGCTGGACCGAGAATAATCGATCGGCCAGCTAAACCAATAACAATGAAGGGCGAATCCAAATGTGTATCCACAGAAGGCCAAATGTCACCACTTCCCAATACTTGATACCGTGTTCAAAACACGGGCGACTTGAGGTGAGTATACGAAGTCGCCGCGACTCCCGGTCAGGGGACTTCCGGTGGGTTAACTTAACCTTCCCCGGGCAAACCAATAACAGCAAGAGGGGACCTTGTTAGCCCTCTGCCGTGAACCAATAAAAGCGACTTGTGTCTAAGAAAGCGAAACGTATACTGATTTATCCTATGTCCAATACTCCCTTTGTGTAACCTACCTCAAATAACACGCCTGACCAGTCATGTACCTTACCCACGCAACCCGGCTAACTCCGACTCTGTGTACCGGTACGGCCGGTACACCAACCCCAAATGGTACCAACCCGGCCGGTACACTGAACCCATATGGTACCAGTCCGAATGGTACATTGTACCCGACCGGCTCGGCCGGATAGCCACCCATCCGCGCCCCTCGGCCGCTGACGCTAGCAGTCCCTTGGCAGCCCTTCCTACGATCCCGGTGCATACTCTTTCCACTAGAACAATCCTCTTCTTCCGGGCTCCTTCCACTCCATCCTTACGAACAGTCCGCCGTCTTGGCCGTCCGCCATCCGCGCCTCGGCCGTCCAACCTCCATAGTCCTTCCGTCTGCTCAGCTCGTTTATCCGACTATCCTCGCCCCTTGTCAGGTCTGCCGACGTGGTTTCTAGCCTGGCGCCACCTGGCCGCTGGTAGACCTCATCGGCGGCGACCATCCGGCGCCTACACCCTTGGCCCTCATTTCCACCAATCAGGATGCGCCCTTTGGAAAGTGCCTTACATTATTTTATAAGTCACTTCACCACAGCCGCCCCTGAGTCGCGACACGGCCGCACAACGGTCGGGACACGATCTCACTCGAACTTACTTGACCCGATACCGCTCATCCATGCCTCGCTTTGGTACGTCATCCCACCACTTTATAACATCTCCATGGGCTCAGTCGGTCTCCACCCTGGCTAGCCTGCATGTCCACCAATACTGACACTGTCTTGATTAATCTCCAGTCTTGCAAATCGACAAGGCCAACGTCTGCCGTCTTGTTCTCGTGGACGACGACTCGCCTGCCAGCGGAGTGGAGGTCGCACAACCGCCGAAATCGTCTCGCACTCCCGATCTGGTGCTGTCGTCCGCTGACGCCGAGGCCGCGCTCCGCGTTCACGGCCAAGCCTGCGGCGAACGGGACAGACTGAAAGTCGTCGTTTCTTCCCTTCGGGAGGAGCTTCGATCCTGTCAGGACAACTATGAATCTCTGTTTCGGAGCTTCAAAACTTCTTGCGCGATGTTGGACCGCCTGAACCCCCGGGTCGCCGAACTGAAACTTGGTCGCAAAGCAGCGGAGGATGAGGTGGCCCGCCTCAGGGCCATTGTAGGTCAACTCACGGACGCTCTACAACGAGCGGCCGCGCCATCCACCCCGATCTCCGAGACAGCGGGGATGGAAAAGAGGCTGGACATGTTGACCGCCCAGGTGGATGACTTGGAGCAGATCCAGGCCGACTTGGTTCGGCAACTTGCCGCTGCCAACCGCCGGGCTGACGAAGCCGCCGCTCGGGGTCCATCTCCGGAAGTAATCGATCTCCGGAAACAAGTGGCCGATCTCAAGAGCCAAGTCACCATCCTGACAGGAGAGCGTAACCGCCTCCGCATGTTGGAAGACGTCGTTGAACCTCTCCGGTCTGCTAATCAGGAACTGGTCCAACGATCCAAGCTTCAGCGTGAGTGCCTCGTCTCTTCTTACGCGATGGCCCAGTTGCTTACAGTTTTTATTTTCTTGTCACTCCGCAGTTCAACAGTTAGAAGAGCTGAAAAAGCAATCTGCCAAAATTCCGGACATGTCTCGGGAGCTTACGCATCTTCGTACCCGGCTCTGCCAGGTGTCTCAAGACCTGGATAAGGTGCGGGACAGCCGCGACCACCTGCGCGACTCCCACGCCCAGGCCCTTCGCCAAATCACGGATCTGGAGCGGCAGTTGCAAGAAGCCACTTCTCGGCAACAGGAGTTGCGTTCTGAGCTGTACCGGGCCCGCCAGGAGAATTCCGACGCCCATGCCATACTGGCTCGGGCGGACCGTGTTTGTCATGCCATGCTGGATAAAGAGGATCGTTTTAGGTCCTTATTGTGTGGACTTCAAAACCAGCTCGAGGCAACTCAGAGCCAAGCCGCTCCCCTTTTTCGAGCTCCTCCCGAGGTACAGGAATCCGTCTTGTCTGTCTTGGGAATGGTGGGTCAGTGGAAGACCTCTCCGCCGAACCCAACCCCGTTGCCTGCCGCAGCGGGGTCGGAACCTGAGGAACCTCCCGCCGGCTCCGACTCGCCCCTTGCCAGTCCCAACTCTTCGTCCGCCCCGGCAGGATCGCAGGGGCAAAAACGTCCGGCCGGCTCCAGCCCCTTTTTGGCTGATGCCAGCCCGCCTAAGAAGAGGAAGCAGAGCGAATCCCCACCCTCGCGCCAATGTCCTCCAGACAAGTCGGACGGCGGGGAAGAGCCCGGGTCGGAGAGCGAGGACAGCCTGTTCGCGGAGCGGTCCCCTCTTCCATCCCCTCAATACACTCCCGGTAGAACCGGTCTCACTCCTAGTTCTAACTCTGAAGAGGACTCGGAGTCAGAAGCGGCCGCGCCCTCTTCTGAGTCAGCGGCGCGCGCCCCCTTCTGAGTCGGCGGTCGCGCCCCCTTCTGAGTCGGCGGCCGCGCCCCCTTCTGAGTCAGCGGCCGCGCCCCCTTCTGAGTCAGCGGCCGCGCCCTCTTCTGAGTCAGCGGCCGCGCCCTCTTCTGAGTCAGCGGCCGTGCCCTCTTCTGAACCCGCGGCCACGTCCCCTAATTCTTCTTCGGACTCGGGACCATCCTCCCCTTCGGTTATCTATGACGATGACGAAGAAGACGAGGATTACGAGAATCAGCAAGTCAACGTTGCATTACTCCGTTCTCGCTCGGATACCCGTCGCCGCCCTTCCCGCTCCGGTAAGCGGACGACGAGTCCAGTGGGATCCGATCAAATCATAGATCTGCAGACTCCGCCGCCGGCAGGATTTGGTTCCGGGGAGCATGACCCGTCTGACCCATCCTTGCCTCCCAGCATTGCCGACGCCCCGGCCGCTCCGGTCGCGCGTAACTCGAGTTCCGACAGAGTGGCCGAGGAGAAAGTGGAGGACAACGACGATGACATCCCGGATCAGTGGTTGACCCCTCCCGACCTGAGTGACTCAGAGGAACCTCTTCCCCAGTCTTCGGCCAGACAACGACGCTCAACCTCGGCCGGGTCGCGTACTACACGCCGACCTCAGCGACCGGCCGCCAGGTCTAGAGTCCGGAGGAGTACTCTTACTCTTGCGCCCTCTTTTCCCAAACTTCCGCTTCTATGGTTATCGGAAGGGCGTTTCCCCAGTGGGGCGGATCGGTCTGCCATACTGCCTTGGGCAGTCGAGCAACTGGGCAATACCAGCCTGGCTGATATCTCCAGTTCCCAACTTGCTCAATCTCTGTCCCGTCCGCATCTCTGGTTATTCCCACGATTTTATAAGGCACCGTCAAAGACTTGGGACCCTAACCTGATGAAGTCGGGCGCCATCGACACACTCATGGAGACCGAGCCCTGGAAAATCTTGCACACCGAGATGCCGGATATGGGGCTTCCATCCTATCCATGGTTCATGGAATTCAAAGCGAGACTTCATGATTTCACCGTGACTCACGCTTGGGCCATCTGGGAATCTACCCACTTCCTGTACATCTCGGCCGAGGACAAGCGAGCGGACGAGTCCCTCCGCAGATACTCCCTTGCCCGCAAGAATCGTCGGGGGCGGGCTTCCGAAGCGTGGGTCCGTCTGTGCGCGTTCATCATGGCGGGTATCCGGGATAATGAATGTGACTTGGACCTGTTTCTCTTCCCGTTCATGCTCCATCTGCCAAACCGCCGGAGTGGATGTGCAGCGGAAGGAGGGACGTGGTATCCCGGCCTAGGTGCGTTGGATCAGACCACCTCTCTTTCTCAATCTTTGGCGGCCATCGACCGGCAAGATCCTTGGCGCAATCAATACCGCGCACGGCCCTCCGACCACCCTGGGTTTCGCGTGACTCGGCTCCGAGGCAAGTATAATCGTCGACGGGGATGAGTAGTCGGGCTTGCTTTAATTCTTCTATTTCTCTCAGTTTTCCTTTTTTAATATATCCATCCGTTCCCACTCCAAACATTCACTGTTGACTACTAACCGTGGTTAGCTTCGCCAGGCCTGCTCGGGGTCCACCTAGAGGGGCCTTTTATTGCTGCAGGGTACTTCCTGGGTCGATCGGGCGTGGACGTCCTGTTCCCAGTCGCGGTCGTTATATTCCTTTTCCCCGGGACGGCTGGATTCGGGCGAGGGACCTTCGTCGCTAGCGGCCGGTTTGATTATCTCCGACAGTCTGTTCATCTCCGCCAATTCGTCTAACAATCCTGGTTCCGAGACGGTGAGTCCAGTCTGATCTCGCATGGCTAAGGTGGCCAGATGGTCTGCGCTGTTATTCCAGTCTCGTTTGACGTGCAGCAATTCGTGCTCCGGCCACCTCCGCAAGGCGGACATAACCCGATCATTTAACAGTCTCAGCCGCGGCGCCTTGCAATCTATCTCTCCGGTGATTTGTCGGATCACTAGGTTGGAGTCACCGCATATGATGATCCGCCCCTGTGTCCGGCCAGCCAACAGATCCAGAGAAAGCAGCAGTCCTCTATACTCCGCTTCGTTCACCGTGATGCCAGGCGTGAAATCCGAGGCGGCCGCGATCGCTTTCCATTCGGGTAGCTTCCACAAAATGGCACTATAGGCTCCAACCCCTTTCTTTACACTCGCCGACCCATCGAAACTCAAAACCATTAGTTCCTCCGTGGGTCCCACTGTTGGCGGCGGCAATACGATAGTTTGTCGAGGCTGCTTCCGAGGTGCGATCGCTATCAGTGCTTCCTCCACTTCTGCCCTGGGGGTAATGCTGGCAGCCAATGTGCCCAGTATTTCCTCTTCCCCCTTAGTACACTTAATCACTTCGAGGGACCACTGAGACAGCAGAGCCGCCCATCTCCCCAGCCGGCCATCAATCCCATTCGCTGTCAGGAGCCATGACAGGGTCGACCGTCTGGATAGTACTTTGATAGTCCGAGACACCAGCATAGTATAACACACATCCAAGATCCGTAATAGAGCCAGAACTTCTTTATCCACCAATCCGTAATTAACTTCATTAACTTTCAGGGTCCGGCTGGTGAAGGTCACGGGACAGTACACTCCATCATGATCTTGCACGAGAGCGGCCGAGATGGCCCACTTGTTAGCGTAGATGATGACCACCGGAGTCTTATTAACATCGAAATGTTTCAAGACCGGTGTGGTCGCCATCTTCGCCTTTAGCATGCCGAAAGCCACCATCGCTCGGGTCATGTGATCGTCCGGGCCGGCCGCGTCGGGGTTCGGCGGCCGGTCGCTTGTCTGGGCAGACAAGGGCGCTTCCCCATTGGCTGAAATAACCGAAAAGGGCGCTTCCTCATTGGCTGAAATTGCCGGCCCGGCCTGCGTCTCCGCTTGCCTATCCTGCTCTCTCAGCTTATGGTAATCCACCTCCCGCAACTCATACAAGACCGCCGCATAGACTGCAAAATCCTCGATGAACCGACTGTAATAATTCAGGCTGCCCAAAAAGGATTGCATAGCCTTTAGGGATCGCGGGAAAGGCAGATTACTCAAGGACTCCAAATCCTTCGGGTTAGCCTCCAATCCGGCAATCGACACTTGATGACCCAGATAGGTTACCTTAGTCTTTCCCCAGAAACTCTTAACCACACTAATCGAAAGGTTCCACTTTTCACACGTAACCATCAGCTTCTCCACTTTGTCACACAATAAATCCCAGGTAGTTGCCGTAACGAGAATGTCATCAATATAAGACCGCCGCCCCAAAACTGAAGGTTTTGGGTCGGGGTCCGGGTCACCTTCGGCGAACACATCCCCGACCAGAGCCGGATCTTGATCCGCCTTGATCTTGAAGTGTCCGTACAGCGCGTTATCTATCAACCGTTGATAAATCTGCGGGGCATTCTTCAGACCGAACGGCATCCGGTTCCACTCGAACAACCCGAAAGGCGTCACGAATGCAGAGATCTCCCGTGCACGATCGGTCATAGAGACCACCCAGAATCCACTGGCCATGTCCAATGAGCAGTACCACAAAACTTTATCCAAGTCCTCCAACAGGTCGTTTATCAGCGGCATCGGATAAATCATCAGCTTAGTCAGCCGGTTCACCAGCCGGTAATCGATGCACAACCTTATATCCACCCCATTCTTCTTAATGATAATTACGATGGGCGAAGCCCATGGCGAGGTGGACGGCTGAATTATCTTGGTGGCTAGCAAACCCTTGATAAGCTCTGACAGCTTTTCCCGATACTGGGGGGCGACTCTTCGGCATCTCTGTGCCACCGGCTTGGCACCTCCCACATCGATATCACAAACCGCCCCATGGGCGGCCGGAGGAAGTGCGTTCCCTGGTCCGATCAACAGATGTCGTCTTTTCCATATAATATCCTTCAATCTGCTGATCTCCTCCGGGGTGTTCACATCCGGGTCTCCCACTTGTAGATCGTCGATAGTGACTGCTGGGGGGCAGGGGGTCACCTCAGGTAGCACCGCCATCTGTTCTTCCATGCCTTCAACATATAGTTCGCCCCCTTCATGAATGCAGACTTGATCGGCTTCGGCCGCTTCGGGATCCTGCTCGGCCGGCTGGGCCGATCCGCCTTCGGATATTTCCGAATTCTGCTCGGCCGGCTGGGCCGATCCGCATTCGGCTAATTCCGAATTCTGTTCGGCCGGCAGGGCTGATCTGCTTTCACTTCGGTCGTCACAGCCGTCATCGGGGCTGACCGTATATGCAACCCTGCTTGGTCCTTTCTCCCGACTCTGTCGTTCGTCTGTCTCCCTCCGAGTGGGCAAAACCAGTTCCGCGATCGGGGCGTAGCTTCGGTCCATGCATTCAGCCGGATCCGGCGACGGCCGGTTCCGCGTCAATATTTTAGTAGGGGTCCGGTACTCAGGCTTATCCACCATCGGAGTCTGGTCCTCTTCTAATTCTTCCTCTTCGCTGACCAGATCGGTGGTTGCCTGAAAAGCCAGGTTTTGCCACTCGATATAGCGTCTTGAGCCAATAGTGACATAGCCCGGCCGGCGGGGCACTTTATCCTCGGCCAGCCACATTCCAATGATCACATCTTCATGCAAGGTGAGGGGTTTTTCAGAGATGTTGGTCACGCTTATGAAGTTGAGGTGACCACTCCCTTTAACCACGGATGGTACCCAGCACTCGCCCCTTGTCAGCCATAACTTACTCCGCCGGTCGCGTGGTCGTAACATTACTTCCACCGCCTTTCCCACTGGCACCGTTACAAACTGACCTAGCTTGAGGAACTGGACGTAGGCGCCATATAAGGGCCGCCGGCCGGCCAGCTGGATCTGTACTTCGTCCGGCAACGTCAATGTTCCATGCGATAAGTCCAGCCGTATACCGGCCGGGACCATAAAATCCATGCCCAAAATTGCATCCTGCCCGGCCAACTTGCCTACCCAGGCGGTAAAGTAATATACCAGTGACCCAGCTAACGTAATCTTGACTCTTGTCCTTCCTTGGGTCATGTACGAACTCTCTCCAATGCCTATACATTCTTGCCGCTTCGTCTCGTCTATCTCACACCCCACCTTACGAGCAAAGGTGGTGTCTACGATAGACACTTCTGCGCCAGAATCGAACAACATGGTAGCTTTCTGGTTATTGATTTTTCCATCCGCCTTGGCCTGCTTGAACCATTTATCCGGCGAGTGATACTTCCAATAACCTCGCGACTCGCCAGGTAACAAGTTCAATTCCATTCGCACTTCAGACCGGGAATACTCATCCGTCCGTATACTGCTCACCAGGAAGGGGTCAGCCGTACCGGCCGGGGACCGGGTGACGTAATCGTCAAACTTACATGTATTGTCGGTTATCCTTTGCTTTGCTTCTTGATTATCCTCTTTACCGACATATGCATAGATACTAACACTAGACCGCTCGGCTCGAACCAGATTCCAACCTGGCGAGCGATCTAGTTTAACATCTTTTCCGCTCCGGGCGGCAGCATTCCAGCATGCTTGGTCGGGACGTACCACTTCTTCAACAGGTTGTAAAATTCTTCCATTGGGCACAGTCCCGCCTCATGCACCTCCCCGCAAGCCTTACACGTGAACAGGCAGTGTTCCGCCGGGTGTCCCTTCCTCTCGCACTTCTTGCACGTCAGCCGCTTCCAGCAGCTCCGGTCGTCATGCTTGATGGACCCACAGTGGGTGCACTTGCGCCTAGGGTAATCCTGGTCAGCTCGAGCGGGAAAACTCTTCGACTGACCGGAATCGGCTGGCAGCCTGGGCGGCTGACTGGCTTCTGCCGAGAAAAGGTACCGATACTGTTCCTCCTCAGACTCGCCCCCAGATCGCTGATACTCCTCTTCCGAGCTGGTCGCGTCTGACTCTCGGGCGACCATGCGGACGGCTCGGGCCGTCCTGGTAGATGGCGGCCGGCCTCCTTGATCCGCGTTAAATCGGGACTTGAAACGGCCGGTTCCAACTGCCGCCTTGGGGCCTTGCTTCTTCGCCCTTAGGTACGTGCGCAACGTCACTTCCAGCTCCGTCGTATTCTTCACCCCCAGTAACGCCAGCTGGTTTGCCAGCTCCCGATCGTCCAACGTGCTGATGAAAAGTTCCACGTGTTCACGGGCAGCTTCTGACCGGCTGGTGTCTTCTTTAACGGGAATATCCGCTCTCATGCCAGCGACATTTAAACGATGGAGATACTCCAGGGGGGTCTCATCCGGTCGCTTCTTGGAGTGGAAATATTGTCGCGCCGCTGACATTCCAGCTCCGCAGTATTGCTCCTCGAACGCACCGGCCAATCCCCTCCAATTTCCTCGGGTTTCCCGGCTGAGCTGTTGGATCCAGTGTTTCGCTGGTCCCTTCATCAAATCCCCGAAGATCAGGCATTTCTCATAGTCCGACGTCCGGTCTCTGAGAAATGCCGACTTCGTCTTGCTCAACCATCCTCGGGCCTGGTCCTCGTCCGCGTCGCGTCCGGTGAAGTCTTTCAGCTCGGACGTGGCCGACATTCGCACCCTCGTGATCGCTCCCGAATCCGCGTCAAACGCTTGGGCCGAGGCCATATGGGCTCGGCGGGACATCCCCAGATCCAGGTCATCCGGATCGTAATGGTACTTGGCCGACCTGACGGATTCCATATCCACGTCGCTGAGAGACAGCTTCCTGTTCGTTGGCCGACGTCCGGTCCGGCGACCTGTCTGACGGCTCGGCGGGGCGGCATGGGGTTCACTTTGCTTGGACTGCACCGACTCCATGTCTTCATCACTCGGCTCCCTCGCATAGTACTGGACTGGTTCGGGGGCCTGTGTTCCACGACGAGCAGGCTGGTCCGGTGACTTCGGACTGCCGCGGCTGGCGCTCAGCCGACGTTGCTCTTCCAAGTATCGCTCCATCATCGCCGAGAACATGTTTTGCAGGTGATCCGGCACCTGAGGAGCGACTTGAGGGGCGACTTGAGGGGCGACTTGAGGGGCGGCTTGAGGGGCAGCCGGGCTGCCAGATTGGCGTTCCTTCTTAATTCGCCCGTCCGCGTCTTCGTCTTCCTCCTTTGGTTCTGGATCCGCCGCCGCTGTCCGCCAGGCCTGCACGCTGTACTGGCCGGCGTTCTTCCGCTCGGGCGTACCCGGATCCTCACGTCCTCCAAGTCTCATGGCTGTCGCCACACGCGCTGCTCCCCTTGGGCCAAGCGTCATGCGAGTGATACCCACCGATGAATCAGATGAGTCCGCTTCCGAAGGGGCAGACTCGTACTGCGAAGAGCCTGAGTGTATACCGGCCGGTTTGCTTGTCGCCGGCGGCGTGGACGGCGCCACTCCAGTCGTAGCCGTCATCTTTTTCGACGGTGGCGAGCAACCCACTAGCGGTACCAAGTGGTCGTGCAGGGCGCTGGACGCTTCCTTCAACTTGTCCATCTTCAGATCAAACAACTCGTTCGGATCAAACACGCCGGTGTTGATGCCGGCTTGTTTGAGTTGGTCGAATAGTCCTCTAATGAGGGACACGTGGCCGTCTGAGAGAGTTGGGGGAGAGACGGGACCTTTCAATCCGCCTATGATCTTCGGCCGTGTTATTTTTAGTACCTTATCCGTCCGCAAGAATTGCCCCAACTCGTGAAGATGGAAAGCACGCTCAAAGTCGACATCCGTCGATAGGCCGTCCTGCTTCTCTTCTTCCTCTTCGAATCGCGGTTTGCCTTTGTAAGTCGAATAGTCCAATTCCTGCCAATCCGGTTTCTTTAGGGGTAGGGGGGCCAGATCGCGACTTGGTCCCGATCCGGCCGGCCTCCCACTCCGGTCGTATCCGACTTCCGCTTTTTCTTCCTTTATCTTTTCTTTTATATCCAAAATATGCATTCGTTCGTTAGGATCATGGTCGGAACCATGATCCTTCCTCGGACTATGGCGACTTGCACCATAGTCCGATCCGGCTCCATCCGTGTAGCGGCCGGCACTACAGTAAGTAGTACCGCAATCCGCCCCCGGCGGAGCCTCTAGGGGAGTAACTTCTTCTTTAATGTCAACCTCGAACTCCCCCAATCCGAGGCGACCATCGCATCCTTCCATCTTCAGCAGCATTGGGGGCGATATGCCGTCCCCCAATGCACCCGACACAACATCGTCAACAAAATTGACAGGTTTAGGTCTTTCGCCCGCTAGGGACTCGCGGTGATATCCAGGGTCCGAATCCGGGCACGCGCACCATTGTGGTGTAGTCGCTATCAGAAAATCTTCCTGAGACGCGAACACCCACGGGGGTCCCAGACAACTGACTACCGGAGGGGGTACTCCGTCCATCCGAGTCATGATCCGATCCGGCCTGAGGCCGGCTGGATCGGTCGCTCCCATCCGCTTGATCGCGACTGCTCGAATGTTGCATGTTAAAAGCTCACCTTGTGTACCCGTCAGTACTGGGTGGTTAGCTCTCTTGATGGACCCTAGGGCGAAAAGTGTAAATCCGTCCAATAGGGAGATGAAGTGTAGGACTAGGGGTAGCTCCTGGGCGGAAATCGTCACCGGGGAGCTCGTTGGGTAATATACT